>SJXQ01010128.1:195280-266876 GCA_006408695.1 Aepyceros melampus | reverse complement strand
GAAGATCATGGCATCTGGCCCCATCACTTCATGGGAAATAGATGGGGAAACAGTAGAAACAGTGTCAGACTTTGTTTTTTTGGGCTCCAAAATCACTGCAGATGGTGACTGCAGCCATGAAATTAAAAGGCGCTTACTCCTTGGAAGAAAAGTTATGACCAACCTAGATAGTATATTCAAAAGCAGAGACATTACTTTGCCGACTAAGGTCCGTCTGGTCAAGGCTATGGTTTTTCCTGTGGTCATGTATGGATGTGAGAGTTGGACTGTGAAGAAGGCTGAGCACCGAAGAATTGATGCTTTTGAACTGTGGTGTTGGAGAAGACTCTTGAGAGTCCCTTGGACTGCAAGGAGATCCAACCAGTCCATTTTGAAGGAGATCAGCCCTGGGATTTCTTTGGAAGGAATGATGCTAAAACTGAAGCTCCAGTACTTTGGCCACCTTATGCAAAGAGTTGACTCATTGGAAAAGACCCTGATGCTGGGAGGGATTGGGGGCAGGAGGAGAAGGGGACGACCGAGGATGAGATGGCTGGATGGCATCATGGACTCAGTGGACGTGAGTCTGAGTGAACTCTGGGAGTTGGTGATGGACAGGGAGGCCTGGGGTACTGCGATTCATGGGGTCGCAAAGAGTCGGACACGACTGAGCGACTGAACTGAACTGAACTGAGGTTAAGTCTGGTAGGATCTGCAAACTTGTCTAGTAGGGGAAATAAAACCTATCTGGGGGTCATTACTGCATTTGGGGGAGTTGAATGTTTGGAAAATGTCTGTGAGGTGTCTCCTCACAGCTAATGGGGAAGTCGCTGGATCAAGTGGGGTTCACATGTGAATTTAGGGGGTCTGTCCCAACAAAGCTCTCCACAGAGCTCCCACCTCCTGGGTCACTAATTGGCCTTCCTCTGTGAACTCTGTTTTCTGGACCACCTATTTGCTCCCCCTTGAGGATCTCTAGAGAGAGTCTAGAATGTTCTCTGCCCCAGAGGGGGTAGGAAACAAGGCAAACAACAGTTCCTGTACAGGAGGTTCTGCTTTTTGTCTGTTTCCCGTGATCACGGAAGTCATGGTGGAAAATCCCTCATGAAGGCATGTGCTCCCTCCCCCTCCACACATCTCCAAGGGAGGACTTCCTGCTCCAAAATCCTCCTCGGGGATGTGGGTATGTCCTTTCTGAGGAAGGATCGCTTCTCTCGTGATGAAAATGGCTGCAGGAACAAAAATGGCTCCAAAATGAAGCCATTCTCGTGACAAAGGCTGTAATGAGCAGAAAAAATGGCACAAAATCAATTTATTCTCACGACAACCTTAAGATCATAATGAGGACAAGAAAAACAGTCTGAAATTTATCAATTCTTGTGACAATCTTGAGACAATAATGAAAGCGGCTAATGGTCTGAAATTGGCCCACTCTGCTGACAGATGGTGAAAAAAACCCAGAAAATAGCACCGTGTTTATCTACCCCCTTGACAACCTGGGGGCTGGAGCAAGAATTGGAAAGGTGACGAGACTTACCCATTCTTGTCAAAAATAATTTTAAAGGGTGGCCTCCATGTGTCCTTTGACAATGACCCCCCAGGCGATTACCTGCGTGAACCTCAGACGTGTCTGACGCATGGCACCTTTTCAGGCTTCACTGGTCAGCTCTTGGTCAGGTCGTGTGAACATTAGCAAGTTCTAATCTTACAGACAGAGAAGGAGATGGCAGCCCACTCCAGTACTCTTGTCTGGAGAATCCCATGGACAGAGGAGCCTGGTGGGCTACAGACCACGGGGTCGCAAAGAGTCGGACACGACTGAGTGACTTCACTTAATCTTACAGACTGGGAAGAGTGGCCGTCATTCCACATCAGCTCTTGTTTGATGACCTCAAAGTGCTTTGACAATCGGACTTATGAAAAGAGAACTTGTAAGAGTATGAAAACAAATACCATATACTAATGCATATATGTGGAACCTGAAAAAGAATTGGTATTGACCATTTTATTTACAAAGCAGAAGCAGATGTAGAGAACAGATGTGTGGATTTTGTTCAGTCACTCAGTCATGTCCAACTCTTTGCAACCTCATGGCCTGCAGCACGCCGGGCCTCCCTGTCCTTCACCATCTCCCAGAGCTTGCTCAAACTCATGTCCATTGAGTTGGTGATGCTATCCAACCATCTCTTCCTCCGTCACCATCCAAGCATCTCGTCCTTTGCCGTATTCATGAATACCAAGGGGAAAAGGGGAGGATGGGATGAATTGTGAGATTGGGACTGACACATACACACTATTGACACTGTGCATAAAACCGACAGCCAATAGAACACACTGTGCAGCACAGAGAACTCTACTGGTGCACTGCAGTGACCTAGATAGGAAGGAAATCCAAACAAGAGGGACTTTATGTATACATATCGCTGATTCACTTTGCTGTACAGCAGAAACTAACACAACATTACAGAGCAACTACATGGCAATAAAAGTTTTTCTTAAAAATTTTAAAAAGGGCTAACAAATTGCCAACATCCGCTGGATCATGGGAAAAGCAAGAGAGTTCCAGAAAAACATCTACTTCTGCTTTATTGACTATGCCAAAGCCGTTGACTATGTGGATCACAATAAACTGTGGACAATTCTGAGAGAGATGGGAATACCAGACCACCTGACCTGCCTCTTGAGAAATCTGTATGCAGGCCAGAAAGCAACAGTTAGAACTGGACATGGAACAACAGACTGGTTCCAAATAGGAAAAGGAGTACATCAAAGCTGTATATTGTCACCCTGCTTATTTAACTTCTATGCAGAGTACATCATGAGAACGCTGGACTGGAAGAAACACAAGCTGGAATCAAGATTGCCAGGAGAAATATCAATAACTTCAGATATGCAGATGACACCACCCTTATGCCAGAAAGTGAAGAGGAACTCAAAAGCCTCTTGATGAAAGTGAAAGAGAGACTGAAAAAGTTGACTTAAAGCTGAACATTCAGAAAACAAAGATCATGGCATCTGGTCTCATCACTTCATGGGAAATAGATGGGGAAACAGTGGAAACAGTGTCAGACTTTATTTTGGGGGGCTCCAAAATCACTGCAGATGGTGACTGCAGCCATGAAATTAAGACGCTTACTCCTTGGAAGTAAAGTTATGACCAATCTAGATAGCACATTGTAAAGCAGAGACGTTACTTTGCTGACTAAAGTCCGTCTAGTCAAGGCTACGGTTTTTCCTGTGGTCATGTATGGATGTGAGAGTTGGACTGTGAAGAAGGCTGAGCACCAAAGAATTGATACTTTTGAACTGTGGTGTCGGGGAAGACTCTTGAGAGTCCCTTGGACTGCAAGGAGAGCCAACCAGTCCATTCTGAAGGAGATCAGCCTTGGGATTTCTTTGGAAGGAATGATGCTAAAGCTGAAACTCCAGTACTTTGGCTACCTCATGCAAAGAGTTGACTCATTGGAAAAGACTCTGATGCTGGGAGGGATTGGGGGCAGGAGGAGAAGGGGACGACCAAGGATGAGATGGCTGGATGGCATCACGGATTCGATGGACATGAGTCTGGGTGAACTCCGGGAGATGGTGATGGACAGGGAGGCCTGGCGTGCTGCAGTCCATGGGGTTGCAAAGAGTTGGAAATGACTGAGTGACTGAACTGAACTCAACTGAACATAGGTTTTAATGGATTAACAATTTTGGTTGAGGTACCTTGGTGAATAAAACCATCTCTGAATAATTTAGACCAGCTAGTCAAAAATGCCTTATCATCTATTGTTCTAAATTACTCATCACCAGAGCAAGTTATGCTATGGATAGCAGTGTAATCCTATTCTAGAGCTCATATCAACAGTAGGTTATGACCTTGATGCTGAAACAGGACAGTTAAATGATATAACTGCTATTAATGGTCTGTTTTTTTTAACAATTAAGCCCTATGTGATCTGAGCTCAAAAAAAATAGTGGTTCATACTCTCATTCTGAAGTGTCTATGAGGTCTGCAAATGAGGAAAGATGTGGAGGACGAGGTATTTCTGACTCAATGAAACACACTGAGTTTCTGTGTCATATATGCTGCCGTATATTTCTTAGAAATATGCTGCTATAGTTTTTAGAAAAAATGGAGTTTTTCAGCCTGTTATCACTGAGCCAGTGTCTATTCTTCAGCAGAAATTAACAAAACACTGTAAAGCAACTGTAATACAATCAAAAATCTTATATAGTTAGTTGCCCTGTGTGAACTCACAGATACTCTCAAACACGTCACTGAGGGGCAAGGATGCACCAGGCCGAAAAGCATTCATTACAAGGATTCTCAATGGTTTGGAACCACTGGGTGCTGGTTGTGATCAGTGGGTCTTCAAATGGGAGCCAGGAGTACACATCTGGACAATATGCTGTCCCTGAACTCACGGAAGTTTGAGAAGCATTGATTTGCTGTGTGCAGAGGTGCTGGTTTGAGGAACATGGATTTATGAATCCTAATGAGAGGCCCCACCCACTCACTCTTTTCTGCTAAGATGGCAAGTTTCCATTGATGAATAAGCATCACAGGGCCAAGTTTTGATGTCAGTTCAGGTGCCAGTCAGCTTTCACTGGCTTCTAATAATTATTGATGAGTGATTGAATGACAGTGACTAGGAGTAATGGCTTGCTGTGCTTGGCTGGCAACTCTAGAGATAATACAGAAATGAAGCCCCTCCAAGTGTCATTAGTGGTTTTCATTCTGAGGGACCTGGAGCTGTCTCATCTTTCTTTTTTGTCTACCTGCCTATTTACTGTTCCAACTGAGTCGGCTGTTATTGACTGTTAGGAAGGGAAGATGTCTTTTGTTTGTTTGTTGAGAGTAGGACAATTTTTTTCGGCAGTGTGTTTCTCAAACAATTGATACTAGGCTGAATTCTAACATTTTCTCCCAGTTTCTACATGCTATCCCACATCTCTTGCTGGTGGCACAGACATTCTTGTGGTTTTTGCAGAGCTCAAGGGTTTGAATCTAGTTTGAAGGCTCTGGCCAAAGCTCTGTCTAGATTCTGTGTCTTTCATGCTCACCTTGTTTTGGAATGAGTTGGTCATGGGATGACTACATTAGTACTGATTTTGTGTTGTTTTCCCAGGTCCTCTCTCTGGGTTCCTCTCTCTGTATCAGTGACCTTAAAGGTCTGAATATTTTCCATCAAGCTGGAGGTCAGGCCATTGCCGAAGTAACCACCACAGGAGTGGGTAAAGAGAAATCTACAAAGACCACTCAGGTTAGCACGAATTTTGTTGTATGACAAGTTTACACTATTGTGTATTTTATTCTAACAATTCTGGGTGGCCCAGGAGCCCAGAAATTGGATGCAAGGGTAGAGATTTTTCAGATCAATGTCAGCAGACTTGCCCGAGGTTGAAGGGAGTGTAGGGGGCGGAGGAGGCAACTTTCCAGAGGTAACCTCAATTCAGAGTCCAGCAAAGTCAGGAGGCTAATAGTTTGGTTGAGTTGGGAGGAGTTGAGTGATAGGTAAGGACAGCACTTCTTCCTGTTTGTTAGGCTGGGAGAGAGAGAGGGAGAGAGAGTATGTGAGGAAGAAAAAGAGACAGACCAACAAGAAAGCATCATCCGAAATGGAAGGTGATGATTGAGTCACTTCTCGGTGTTCCTTTTTTAGCTTAAATTATCTTCTGTGTCTTTTAACCTTTGTTGGAGGAATCCAACTCCTTCTTACTCATCCTTGTCAATCTTTACTGTACCTCTGCAGGTTTTTCCATACGTTCAGAAGTGCTGTCTTATTTTATTTTTTTTCACTGCATACCCATGATGTAACTAAGGGTCATTGTTAGGCTCAGATTTACAGACTGGGTGAAAGTGAGGCATAGGGCAGGAGCCAATTTACTCAAGGTCAAATTGCAAGGTCAAGGCAAGCCTTAGAGTGAGTCCTCCAATTCTGTCCTACAGGCACCCTACCCCTCTCCTGCTCCAGAGAGTGACTCCATTTTCTAAACCCCTTCGAAAAGACTTCTGTTGGTTCCATTCAGGATCTTATTGTGAAAAGCTAAACAAACGTGGAAAGTGCTCTCACATGGCTGCATGTTCCCGATGCCCCTTTGCACACTACTGTAGCCCGTGTTTACACAGACATCACTTCTGCACATATACCTGCTTTGTGACAGAGGTCAGTCAAACAAAAGGTTAATTCTTCATCTCCAGGTAGTAAATGATTCCTAAAGAATTTTGACCACCACATCATTCTTTGCAGATAGGTTTGTGGGTGTGTTGTTTAGGACGGTCCTAGAAAAGATTCCAAGTCTGAGAGGGAGTGGGCTCATATCCAATTTTAGACCTGAGGACAATCCAGCATACTTGAAGGTCAGTTTCATATGCATATGAGATATGCCTTTATTCCAAAATTCTTCCTTACAGATCGCCAATCCAGGAGAAACGTCAATGTAGAAAATAGCCAGAGAGTTGTCCAGAATTTTTCCTGTAATGAAACGTTGCTGTCTTGGAAACTGCGTGGCATGTAGCAAGTTGTCAGGCCTGTGTCCTGTGGGGTTTACAGCAGTGACGTGTTGTCAAAACGGGCTTTGCCGGAGCTAAGCGCCCGTGTCCGATATCACTGAGTACACAGGTCACACTCCGTGAACTGTTAGGAGACACTTGGCCACATTCTTCTGTTGTGTCCGCATGGGCAGAAGCCCGACGATTTTGGGGTGTCTGAGTGATTCCTTGCTTAATGTTTCTTGCCCCGACTCTTTAATGAGCTCTGTCATGCAAGGCAGGGTTTCTCTTCTGCCCATCACTGTGCCCCTATGCTGAGCACTGTGCCCTGTACAGTGTAGATTCTCCACAAAGGTATGTTTGGAGGATGAATTCTGGAATGAAAGAACAAATGAGCCTACTTGCCATCATCTCCAGATTTGGGGAGGAAGGCAAAGATGATCTTGTCACTTCTTTGCCTAGAATTCTCTGCCCGTGGTGTGTACATGCTGGACCAGGAAGAAGAAGAGGTGGGAGAGGAGGAGGAGGATGGGGGGAGGAAGAGGATGGGGGGAGGAGGAGGTGAGGCTGCTACCCTACAGCAGAAAATAACCAGAGAGGGTAGGAGGTCGTGTCCACCAAGTGTCCACTAGCAGGTCGTGTCCACCAGGTGGGACCGATGGAGCTGAGTGGTCCCTGGGTGAGGTCTCCAGGGTGCAGTGCATGGAACAGAGCTGGCGGGGCAGAGATGATGGAGAAGAGAACGTTTCAGGCAAAGGAGAGACAGTAGAAACTTCCCGGAAGGCACAGTCAGACACACAGCTGGGGGCACGTCACCCTTGCAGTGGGGCTCTACCGGCCCCCACCGTGCTCCCGGGTGACCTCAGCCCCCGCCCCGGTCCCTGGCTGATGCTTTGCTCCAACCACACCTAAGCACTGGTCCTTTAACAGACCCTGAGCCCTGTGCTGGGTGTACAGCTCCTGGCTCTCCTGCACCCCCTCTGCACCGAGTGCCTCAGTCCTTCTGCATCTTGTCGGCTCTGCTCAGCCTGGACCTGCGCTCCTCTGGGACATCGCCCCTGGCCCTCTGCTTCCTCACCCTGCACCTGGCTTCTATCCCCTTTCTGCTCCCATTGGGCTTGGCACGTATCTCTTAGACGTAGCACTTATTTGGGGTTGACTGGGTGTAGAAGTCAATGAATAATCTTTTGTGAGACAAATACATGAGGCATCAGTGTGGGTGGGCATGTATGCTGCCCTCCAGCTCCGTGTTCAGACCCCAGGATTTCATGGACTCTCATCTTCTCAACACCAATGAAAGGTGTGGGGGTAAGGGCAGGGTAGCTACTCTCGCATCAGGCCCATAGCCCCTCCTGTGCAGGTCTTGGCTTCCCCAGTGACCTTTGGACATGGACCTGAGCAAACTCCAGGAGATAGTGGAGGACAGGGGAGCCTGGAGTGCTGCAGTTCATAGGGTTGCAAAGATTTGGACATAACTTAGCAACTGAACAACAAATGACTGCTTATTTAACCTACATTGGGAAGCACCCTGAAGGCAGACAGAGTTGGGGCAGAGGTAAGGAGAGGGAAGATGTCTATTTCGGACATCTATTTGTTCAAACTAGTATGTCCAAGGACATTAAGAGATGGGACCAAGGGGACACACAAAACTTGTTTCCTGAACATGAGAAACACTTTTCCCTACACAGATTGGGCTCAAAGGATGAGATCAGCTCACCACACCACGGATGAGTGTGATACACAACTATTGTGCTCATTACAGTTTAAAGCAACACCCAGAAAAGGCAGTGTGTTTTCTGGCCAGGGCAGGAATGTGTCAGAAGCATATAGCTCCATGGGGTCACAAGAGTTGGACATGACTGAGTGACTGAACAGCAACATCTTCCCACCAAAAGTGAGGCTCCTTGGCGCCAGAGGCCATGTGTCCCCGCCTTGACACAGAGGACAGATTTGTCCACAGACAACAGAACCTATGTTTCCAAATAAAGAAGCCTGATTGAAACTCTCAATGATCACTTTTCCAAAAGAGTCCAGTTAAGGACCTCGGTCCCAATCTCATCGCTGCCACCTGAGACCTAGGGACATTGGGTGAGAGATTTCATGTCTCTAGGCTTGCTTCTTTCCATTACTGGAAGAGTCTTTCCTTGGGAGGTTTTCAAAACATCTTTTGCACCTGAGTAGAAGTAATCTTGAATCTCTTTTAGGAGTTGCCATCAGCGTCTATAACAGTCCCTCTGGATGTTCCAAGGAGGATGGAACCTTCTGACTCTTGACAAAATCAATGCCATCTGTGGCCAGTTATGAAGACAAAGGACAAATCAATTATTACATTTTCTCCTTCTTTTGTGTTTTTTTTTTTTTTTTTTTGTCCACAAAGGATAGGTTCACAGAAAAGCAAAAAGTACCAGCCTTGGGCAGTACTGTGCTGGTAGGGATTTGAGGCCTGAGGTGCGGAGGGAACCTTGCTGCTGACTCCCCCAGTGGTGCCTGGCAGATGGTCTTGACTTCCATTGTCAGGTTCTGCAGGACTCATCTGAAACCCGAGTCGTTGAGTCAAGGGTTTAGGCCACTTCACATCTCAGCAAACTCGCACAAGAGTACAACAATGACACTCTCATTTATATAGTTTTTCCCTTCTCTTCATCCTTCTAATTTTTCTCTGATTTTACACTTTTCTCACCTCCCCCTGCCCCCAGTGGAAATTTCATTTTTATTTATTTAATTAATTTTTTACTTTACAATATTGTATTGGTTTTGCCATACATCAACATGAATCTGCCATGGGTGTACACGTGTTCCCAATCCTGAACCCCCCCCCCCCTCCCTCCCCATACCATCCCTCTGGGTCATCCCAGTGCACCAGCCCCAAGCATCCTGTATCCTGCATCCAACCTGGACTGGCGATTCATTTCTTATATGATATTATACATGTTTCAGTGTCATTCTCCCAAATCATCCCACCCTCTCCCTCTCCCACAGAGTTCAAATGACTGTTCTATATATCTGTGTCTCTTTTGCTGTCTCACATACAGGGTTATCGTTACCATCTTTCTAAATTCCATATATATGCGTTAGTATACTGTATTGGTGTTTTTCTTTCTGGCTTACTACACTTTTCTCCTACATTGGCTTATCCAAAGTGCTAGATTGTGTGAGGCTGGGGCCTTAGGGAAGTAAGAAGTTATTTATAAAGCAGCTCTTCCAAAACATTGATAATATCTGAAAAACACACAAAAAATTGTAACCCCTCATGGTTTAAAAAAGCTTCGTTTAGTGCACAACACAAAAATACATTTATTAATGTGTTCATTTTCTCTTTTCCTTTCAAACTTCCAAATCTGGAATAAATATTACAACAACAGCGATTACAGGATTCAAACTATGTGGACGTCAGATGAGCTTACTGGATGTGGGCCTAGCTGGTAAATACGGGATGGATTTAAAGTCTCATAAGACCCTCACCTGTGCTCTAGGAGAATCCCAGCCTCTCAGAGAGGCCTGGCCACGCCCTTCTGGGCCACACCCCTCTGAGACACGCCCACATGGGGCCACACCCTCCTGGGCCACGCCCCCTCTTGACCACGCCCCTCCTGGACCATGCCTCTTTTGGACCATGATCCTCCTGGGCCACGGCCCTTCTAGACCTTAGTGCAGCTACCAAGGAACACAGCCAGGCAGGGGAGTCAGGACAGGGGTCACGCTTGCCTTTGGCCAGCGCCTACCTTGACTCAGCTCTGCTATGACGTTGGATTCTGTCATCCTCTGCTTGGACAACGACATCTAAAAGACCATTTTTAGCTGCAGGTTCTACATATCTTTGATTTGTTTCACACTGGCAGTTCCAAAAGAGGAGTCCTGATTATATTTAGAACAAAGACAACATATCTAATGGGCTAATACGCCGATGTGGAAGATGATCAGCGCTGAGCAGTGTCCTCTGGGGCAGCGATGACTACAGTATATTCCAGACAATTCGTGACTCATTAGTGTGTGTGTGTTGTTGTTGTTTTTTTTTTAGGAATGGAATTGGAGAACATTTCCAACCTCAGTTGCTTCAATGATAAAGATCCCAACATTGAATTTGAGCGTCCCATGCTTTGCGAATAAGTGGATGAATTTTCAAAACCCTCACCAGGGATCGGCTGTTAAGTAGTCCCCTTCAGTTGACAGATGTTGATTTCTGCGTATGTGCATGGCCATGTTGCTTTTACCCAAGTGAAATACAGGAGGATGCGCAAGATAAGAAAATCACTTTAAAGTCTACTGTTATTAGTGTCAGCATGGCCCTGAATGGACGAGCCCGCCTTTGAAAAAGTGTTCATGCTTAACCACAGTGCAGCAGGGTCAGGGGTAAAACTGGATGATTCACAAAGGGTCACTGGGGACAGAGGGGCGGCCAGACAGAAGGGGCTCTAGAATGTGCCGCACATCCCCCAGTACCCGTGTTGCCTTTTCTGAGGTCCATATCATCTCTCCCCTGTCCCTAGGAAGGAATGCTAGGAGAAGCCTTGGTTATTCTTTAGCAATATTTTCTTAAGGGGTCCTGTTACTGATCTTAACATCTAACATTTAAATCTTGCCCAGAATCATGGGCTTGCTTTGAACTGTACAATGTTCCTGGGTCTGTGGGTTGAGGGAAAGTATTTACCCCCTGTTCCATTTCCAAGATTGAAAAGAGGGTTTATTACTTCCCTTCCTAACTCATGGGGTACACCATAATGGTGTAGCATAGAGTGTAAGTCATTTAGTCGTGTCTGACTCTTTGGGACCCATGGACTGTAGTCCGCCAGGCTCCTCTGTCCGTGGGATTCTCCAGGCAAGACTACTGGAGTGGGTCGCCATTCCCTTCTCCAGGGGATCTTCCTGACCCAGGGATCAAACCCAGGTCTCCTGTGTTGTAGGCAGACTCTTTACCATCGGAGCCAGCAGGGTCTTCAGGGAACACCAGAGCCATTCACAATTAGGACAGACGTAAATCTGCGTTGAGGTCTGCGGAGTATATGCAAATGTATGGTTTCTTTTCTCTCTTTTTGTCTTTGGATTTCAGCACCATCTTTTCTCAAGGAAGAGAAAAACCCATTGTTAACAATCACCGTGTGGCTCCATGCCTCCTGCTAATGTGCTTCTGAGGAGCCGTTTTTAAATGGGAAGTTACGGGCGCTGTTCTGATTGAAACAAACTAGTGTTGATTGCTGATCAGCCATCTGGAAAGGAGGCCACCTCAGGAAGGATGTGAGCTAATGAAAAAATGGGCCTGACGCGGGAGCGAGATGGGCCTCACGCCACCGGCCAGTGTGAGTGGCACGAGATGAGGGCGGTGCGGGGCGCGGTAGATGGAGAATAAGTCACTTCTGTCTGAGAGATTAAATGGTGAATTTGCTATTAAATGTGAAAGACATAAAATGGAATTATTGCGTGGAGGATGTCGCCGCGGCTGGGCACCTCCAGCAGACGGTGCGGGGGTCCTGTCCTGCTGTCAGCAGCTCCCTCTTCCTGCTGTTGCTCAGTTAACGCTGACCCCAAGGTGTCAATTAAAGATGCGGAGGGCAGGGTGGTGGCCCTCGGATCAGGCCACACAACCCCTCCCACATAGGCCTTGGCTTCCCCGGTGACCTTCGGAAGTGGTCCACATTGTGGGTGACGTTATCAGATATCCCCAGGAAGGCGACTGATGACTTCAGGACTCGGTGCTTGGAGAGTGCTGAGTGGGGCAGCCTTGGACGGGGACCTCGTGGAGGGGTTGGAGGGGCCCAGGCCCCTTGGCTGTGACCGTGGGGGCTCGGAGTGCAGGATGAGTCAAGCGCTCAGTGCGGTCTGCAGGTCCCGGGAACAGGACCCGCAGACGCTCCTTGGATACGTGAGACGACAGGGACTCTGTGCCCGGGGGCTGGGCTCGGGCTCTGTGCTGCCTGTCCAGCTCCGGACTCCCTCTCCTTTCTGTCCTGAGTCCGAGTGTCTGTACTAAGTGTGGGCAACGTGTCTTGTGCTGGTCCTCACCCCTGTGTTTGAGACTGGGGATGTTGTTTCACCATTTTGGCCTTACGTCTCTTTTCTCCCTGATATCTGGTAATTCTCTATGAAATTCAGAACCTCTGAAGAAATGGAGAAGGAAATGGCAACCCACCCCAGTATTCTTGCCTGGAAAATTCCATGGACAGAGGAGCTTGGTGGGTTATAGTCCATGGGGTTGCAAAGAGTCGGACGTGACTGAGCGAGTTTCACTTCCATTTCACTGAACAAGTGGATTCTAACGTTTCTGGTCCTGCGGTTCAGCTCCCTCCAGGCCTGCACTGCAGGCACTGCCTTGAGCCAGAGGCTCCCTTTGGTGCCGGCTGGGCCGCACCTTTGGCTGTCCTGTCGGGGGTTGGAGAACCCTCTGGGGTCGGATTTGCATAGCCTGGCCTCTGTGTCTCCTTGCATGCTGGTGGAGACTGTGGTTGGAGCCCATAGAATCAAGCACTTTGCTCTTGTTTTGTGGGGCTGTTGGGACCAGCCCACAGGAATGACCCAGATTCACTTCATAGCTTGGTCTGTTTGCATTGATTCTAGCCCCTGAGAAACTCCTGCATGGGACACCAGAGTCCTTTGGGTTTTTCAGAGCAATCTTTATACTGCAGTCTCTCTCTATATATACTTCATATACATATATATATATAAGTAAGTAAGTAAGTAAAGTAAGTAAAGTCACTCAGTCATGTCGACTCTTTGTGACCCCATGGACTGCAGCCCACCAGGCTCCTCAGTCCATGAGATTCTCCAAGCAAGAATACTGGAGTGGATTGCCATTTCCTTCTCCAGGGGATCTTCCCGACCCAGGGATCGAACCCAGGTCTCCCGCATTGGAGGCAGACACTTTAACCTCTGAGCCACCAGGGAAGTCCTACATATACATATATATACTATACCATATATACACATATATATACTTTATATACACACATATACTTTATATACATATATACTTTATATACACATATATACTTTAGATACATATATATACTCTATATACATATATATACTTTGTATACACACATATATACTTTAGATACATATATACTTTAGATACATATATCTATATATGTATATAAATAACCTGGTTTCAGTTCCTGGGTCAGGAAGATCCACTGGAAAAGGGAGAGGCTACCCAGTCCAGTATTCTTGGGCTTCCCTTGTGGTTCAGCTGGTAAAGAATCTGCCTGTAATGTGAGAGACTTGAGTTCGATCCCTGGGTTGGAAAGGTCCCCTGGAGAAGGGAATAGCTACCCACTCCAGTATTCTGGCCTGGAGAATCCCATGGTTTGTACAGTCCAGGGGTCACACAGAGTCGGACAGGACTGAGCACATTTAACTTTTACGTGTGAGCATATATCTATTGATTTGCTGCACTGGGTCTTAGCTGCGCCGTAGGAGATCTCTTGTGGAAGTGCCTAGACTCTGGTAGTGGCAGACAGGCCCCGGAGCACGTGGGCTCCGTAGGGTGGTGCACGGGTTTAGCTGCTCCAAGGCATGTGGAATCTTAAGTCCTTGACCAAGATTGCTCCTGTGTCCCCTGCCTCGCAAGGCAATGTCTTAACCACTGGATCACTAGGGAAATCCCACCTCAGGGCGGTCTTAACACGACTGATGGATGAGCGAGTGAGTGAATGAATGAATGAATGAATGAGAGAACCAGTGGCAGTTCCTTTTGACCCACGGCCCTCCAGTCCTGAACCATAGCTGCCCTTCCAGGCATCAGATTTCCGCCCTCACGGGCGCAGAGCCTCAGGAACTGCTGCCCAGCCCTCCCATCACACCCGGTGCCTCATGATCATGGAGACCGGTTTGGAGGTGGTGGCTGTGCTGTGTGGCGCTTTATTGTGCAGAGTCTTGTGTTCTGCTGCGTCGCACCATTTCATATGCTTATGTGACTTAAGATTATGGGGCACAAGCAATGAGATGAAACACAAGTCGTGAAATATAGTAGATAACACTATCTTTTAGATTGGATATGCATCATTAATTCCTTCCTTCCTTTTTTTTTTTTCTTCCTTTTAAAATCGGGCCATATGAATTTACTGCTCATGAAATCAAAGGGCTGCAGCCCTGGTCAGTGTCATTTATGTGGTGTGACGGCCCCTCTCCGGAGCCATCTCTACCTGCTGGCCTGGCCTGGTTCTGCCACCGGCCCCGGCCGCCCTGAGTTGGAGGCTCTCTCGACACGGCCGGGTGGCTCTGCCAAAGACTGTGATAGTTCTCTGATGACGACGGTGTCAACAGGGATCAGAGTGAGAGAACCAAGCTCATTTTCACTTTTGACCCAAGAAGGACGCATTCCCAGATTTTCAGATGTGAGGAGCTCATGCACTAATTAGCACTGTCTCTTGCCCTCAGCATCAATTTTGAAAGTCACCAGTTCAAACGGAACATCCAGAAAACTTGGCAATAAAATCCGAGGGATATCCAAACAGATTTCAAATGAATCAGTGTATGCATTCAATTTGCTGGCTATAATAAGACTTTATATTTACATGACACTTTTTTTTCTATTATGGTTCTTACAGCTAATAATGCAGGAATAAATATTGATTAAATACAGTTCAGCCTATAACAAAGGCATGGCTCCCACCCTGAAGATGGAGAGGTTTCTGACTGGTCATCTCATCAATCCTGAAATGTCTCTGTTAGAAGATGGCCCTGGGCTTACGATTCTTGGCACCCAGGGAAAATCTCTCGCCCTTCAGAGACCGGCTTCCTCACCTACCGGAAGCTTTCTGCCTTTGGTGTTGGTCTCTCCACTGGACTGGTTCTGAGGATCTTACTTTATGTCACTCTTATGGGGTGTTCCACAGTTTTCTCTGTTGCTGAATCCTGTCAAGGTTCTGTTGCGTGTGCCCACCTTATGGGGACCCACGGCGCTGCTGGAGCCTCCCTGTCCCCTGGGGTCTGGCTGCAGAGTGTGCACGAGGCTCTGAGATGCTGTCTCCTATTCCGTCTTTGGTGACTTGTTCTTTATCACCAGCGCTGGCCTGGGTCTAGGTCTCTACACGGAGCTTCCGATCTCCCAACTGCACCCACTGTCTGTGTCACAAGGATGATAATCGTAGCAACAGCAAAGGCCGCCGGGGAGGTTGTCGAGAGGGCGTGGAAAGCACGTGGCCCACTTCTGCCCCAGGGGAAGCTCAGTGTGGCTGCCTGGCTCCTGCGGGTATTTCGGACTCCACCTCCTACGGGATTCCCTGGCAGCCCCGCCTCGTGTTTGCGGGTGCCCTGCTCCTGGGACGCGGGCCCCTGGCAGCTCTGCATCTGGTCACAGTG
Organism: Aepyceros melampus; assembly: GCA_006408695.1. Taxonomy (NCBI): domain Eukaryota; kingdom Metazoa; phylum Chordata; class Mammalia; order Artiodactyla; family Bovidae; genus Aepyceros; species Aepyceros melampus. Next base: position 251,122 of record SJXQ01010128.1, on the reverse strand, counting down.
GCATCTCTATCACCCAGCGCAGGCAGACAGAACAGACCCTCGGCCCCGCAGCTGAGCTCCCCCCAGAACCCCTCGGGGGGAATCCGGTCTGGGCCAGCCCCAGCCCGCCATCCCCTTACCTGCCCCCCACTCAGCTGGGTTCCAGGATACAACAGAACGAACATTGTCAGCCAAATTGGGGCTGACTTACAAGCGGCCTTTGCGCCCACAAGCACAGAGCGGGCCCTGGGTCTTTTCTGAGGGCGTGCAAGTCAGCGGGCTGCTTCGGGGCACTCTGCTGCTTCTGCTCCCGCCCGCTGTGGGGCCTCAGAAGGATACAGGCTTGGCTTTCCCGCCAGGGTCATGGAGGGACTTGAATATGTCCCTGGATTTCCTAGACCTCACTTGGCTCACTCCCTTCCTGTGGAGGAGGCACTGCAGACGGCCTGGGCTCTCCTGCTGGGGGTGGCGGGTTGTGGGCTTGCCCAGGGGTGACACGTTCTCTCTGTGGTTCATGCTCTGGGTCTGTGTGGGGCGAGCTGGGCTGTGTGCCCCGACTTGTGTACCCCTCTCAGGGAGGGCGTTTCATCTGTGCATTCAGCCGCTTGCCGGCTGGGACCCTGATCATTATTCCATAAAACCCATTGTCAGTCAACAGCCATCAATCACGCGGAATCCCGAGCACCATGGATCTGTCAGGAAATCAAAAGACTGTAAGCGTGTTGTGATTACCCATTCATGAGCCATTTTGACTGGAAACTTCGCAGACCTGCCCTCTTGCTACAAACAGGGGGAAAGTTAAAGTCAATCACTGGAACAATTTGTCAGTGCCGTCTGTTTTCCCTCTGAGGAAACCACCACTCCGGCTGCCATCGCCGGGTCTCTGGCTTCAGAGAGCGTCTCTTTGCCTTTTAGGAAGACGGCTGCACAGCTTGCCTTGTGGCTGGTTTGCTAGGCTGACGTGGAAGACAGATGGGGGCCCCTGAGTGTCAGGAACAGGGCCCTAGGCTGTGGTCAGGTGGTCCCCAGTCTCCTGCCACCAAAGAAGGAAGGAGGGGACTTGTGGGGCGGGAGGGATGGAGTGGGATGCTGGCATTGCCCCGTAACCCCGGGGAAGAGCCCTCCAGTCCAGATTCACGTTTCCATGGTCCACGGGTCTCATGTGCAGAGATGCGCCTTGGAACTGCCTTGAATGTGAGGTCACAGTGGAACGTGGTCCTTGGCCTGAGGCCGGCCGCCTGCGAGATGGAGAGCATCTTTGCTCCATCCATCTCCATGCTCGTTTCCACAGGCTCTGCCATCTTCGGACCCGGACTGATAGATTAATGTTTGTGTTTCTGATCATCACCTTGTGGGTCATTCTCGCCTATCTTTACAACAAGCAGGCTCACAGATTTTCTGAAAAACTCACACAAAAAGCCACTCCAGCCAATAATCCTGACCTGCCCCCGTGGAGCCCCTCCCGTCCAGGCTGACAAATGTTAGAGGGTTACGGGACCTGGCTGGCACCACCAGATGACCCGCTGCAGTGAGAGGGCTTGCGGGTGAGGCGGCCAAGTGCACAGCAAAAGCAATGAGATGTCAAAATCCCGCGAACGTGACCACTTCTCAATGGCCTGCCTTATTGGCAACTTGTCCAGCTGACCTCGGCCTTGACTGCCTCCTCACAGAGGCAAGCCAGGTAGAAAGGACAATTAATAAATGTAAAGCCATCCCGGCCAACTGGCCAATGGATGGGAACAATTTTCGTAGCAACTGCGAGGAAACAAGAGGATTAGGAAAAAAAGGAGAAAAAAAAAAAAAAACTGTCAGAGAAAATGAGCTCAGAATCAACGAGTGATTCTGACCACAGGAGGTGATCAGGAACTTTCTCTGAGGGGCCCCTGCAGTGGCGGGGGGGCCTTGGCCTCTAATCGGCCCAGTGGATGTAAAGCTGCCGGCAGCTCGTGGAGGAGCCGTGCTCCCTGTGTGCCATATTTTACCAAAGCTTTACCCTTAACAACCACTCGGATGTGGATGATAATGAAGCGTGTTGCAAACAGGTGCACCGCCTCCTGTCTCTGCTGCCCGGGACAGCTGCTGCTGTTACCTGATAGCTCCAGCAAGGTGTCGGTGGAGGTGTGAGTCCTTCCCTGGGGTGACAGCCTCACCCTCCTGGCTCCCCACCGTCCCAGTCTGGTCCCTGGTCCCCAGTCCCCGCGGACCTGCCCTGGTGATTACATCTGACTTGAGCTGAGTGTGGTGCACACCCATGCCTCAGGAATGGCCGGGTGCCAGCCAAGTGCTCCAGTCTGTGATCAACTGTGAATCTCAGAGTGAGGGGCACCCGGGGCATGGCCGACAATCCCATGCCCTTGAAAGATCTTGACCTACCTGGAACGCTCCTGCTGCCTGCCAACTGCAGAATGCAACCCCTGATACTTGTGTGTGTTTTTAAACTGGGGGAAAAAAAACCACAAATGACTAACAAGCCACTGAAAGCAGACACCTGGTACCCCAGGGTTACACAGCGAGTACAGCTGGAGCGGTGGTGAAGGAGCGATTTCAGTGCCAGATCGGATCTCTCCTGTGGCCCCCCTCACTGCATCTGGACCCAGACTGTGGCCGACACTGCAAACAAAGGGCCGGAAGCAGGGCTGCAAGGCAGGGCATTTGGGATGCTCTCTCCCCTGGTGTTCCGAATCTTCACCAATCAACAAGGCTTTGAAGAAACAACTGCTTCCAAATGCAAATCAGAAGGGAGGCGATTTTTAAAAAAAATTAAATAAACTCAAAAGACGCAGCAGCTAAATATGAGGAAACTCTAGCCCAGCCTGGAGTTGGGGATTTATTATCATGAGATGCAGTTGGAGTCTTCTCCAGGGTCATAAATACAGACCTGATGAAAACAGAAAGTCCTTCTCTATGTTCACGATGTTCCTAAACTCTGCTCTCTGGACTCTGCGGGGCTATCCGAAGCCAAGGGATGCTGGGATGAGCCAGGGCCCAGCCGTGAGCCACGTCGCTCACTCAGACTACACGGGGCCTTCTCTTTCCGTGGGAACATGGCTGGCCGTGGTTTGCGTGTGAGGTCCCAAGCCCAGAACCAACATGGCAGCGTCACGTGGTGTCTGATCTTCCGTTGCGATCCAGCTGCAGAAATGTCATGCTTGCTCATGAAAAAGAGACAAAAATGTCATTAGTAGTTTTCAAAACAATTTGTCTTTGTGATTTTTCAGCAAAGGATGAGACGGGCCTCTCTGAGCCTCCAAGGCTAGTATCCTGCTTACTCTCAGTTCTCTCTTGTCTTTTTTATGAGTATTCTCCATCAATGAATTAACTCATCAGCCACCATTTTGGGGCTCTTTGTATTGAAAAGCTCATTATTTCAGAGGAAGTGCCCCATGAATAAAAAAAACCCCCAAACACCGACAGTTATAATTAGATAGCTGGGATGAGGAGAGGTCCTCTGTGTATGTGTGTGTGTGTGTGTGTATTTGTGAAATTAGATGAAAGGAAAGAGAATTTCACCTCCATCTCTGCATAAAAATCTGGAGATGCTACTGGAAGAATTACACTAAAAGATGAATTTTCAGAATGAGTTGTGAGCAAAGCTGGTAGTGTGTCAAGTACAAGGATTGGATTTTGGGGTAAAGGTTGTGATGTGACCAATGTGATTATTCATTAGCGGTTCTATGTGGAAATTCCTTGAGATGTCAACTGCTGGAGGAAACTGAATCAGGGTGTGAATGCCAGTCTCCACCACTGGTGGTTGTTGTTGAGTCACTAAGTTGTATCCAACTCCTTGCAACCCCATAGACTGTAGCTTGCCAGGCTTCCCTGTCCTTCACTATCTCCTAGAGTTTGTTCAAGCACATCACATTGAGTCAGTGATGCCATCCAACCATCTCATCCTCTGTTGTCCCCTTCTCCTACTTTTGATCTTTCCCAGCATCAGGGTCTTTTCCAGTGAGTTGGCTCTTTTCATCAGGTGGCCAGAGGACCTCTCCTCAGGTGACACGCACAGGACCTCTCCTCATCCCAGCTATCTAATTATAACTGTCAATATTTGGGGTTTTTTTAATTCATGGGGCACTTCCTTTGAGATAATGAGCTTTTCAAGACAAAGAGCCCCAAAATGGTGGCTGATGAGTTAATTCACTGATGGAGAACACTCATAAAAAAGACAAGAGAGAACTGAGAGTAAGCAGGATACAAGCCTTGGAGGCTCAGATACAAGCATTGGAGCTTCATCTTCAGCATCAGTTCCTCCAGTGAATATTCAGGACTGATTTCCTTTAGGATGGACTGGTTTGATCTCCCTGCAGTCCAAGGGCCTCTCAAGAGTCTTCTCCAGCACCACAGTTCAAAAGCATCAATTGCTCAGCCTTCTTTATGGTCCACCTCTCACATCCCTACCCATGGTCATCCGCTGGTATTTGGGGGCAGTTTGGCGGACCTGACTGAGCAGAAAGTTTCCCTTCCCATCTCATTCTGAACACCAGGAGGGGGCAGAAACATACCAGGAGCTGGCCTGCTCTCCAGTATCCATCTGGGGAAGCAGGCAGAGAGTTTAACAAATCTCTCACTAGTCCAAGAGCATTTGTGATGGGAGGATGGACTTCCTGGCCTTCTCTGAGATTGTGTCCAGTGATCCTAGGAAGAAGACTCTCACATGTTATTACTTAGAAATGAGTAGATGCAAACCTCCCCCACTTCTCCAACTGTCAGATGCTCAGTTGTCAACACAGTTGAGTCTAGAGTGGGTTCTGGGGCTTCCTGGCATCTGTGGACCATGCTGAACAGCAAGGTCTTAAGAGCAAGTGCACGTCTGTGACTCCCAAAGCATGCCTCGAGGTGAAATGGAGTGAGGGCCATGCCTGCATATCTGAAACTTTTTGCGCATTTCTGAAGGCTTGAAAATATATACTTTTATCTTAGCCAACCTCCTTTACCATGAGTATTATTTATGCTATTCATTTGCATAAGAAACACGTTTTGCATAATAATGTTGATGTAAATTCTATCCCAACCCCAAATTCTTCAAGAATTTCATTTTTAAAGTACAGTTTACTGTCAGATGAGGTGTAACACCTGACTACGTTCTGGAGTCCCAACTACAATGTTTCGTTCCTGAAGGGGCAAATCTCGCTCGTCCCTGAGGGGAAGCCGTTCACGATTCTCCTGCATGTCTTGAAATGGGGGAGAAAAGGAATGCCTTCTACTCGTGCCAAAAGGAGGTTTTCCTCCCTGCGTTAGTAGGCGCTGCATTTCCAAGGCTGCTTGAACTGAAGCGTCTTAGGGTGCCGTACTGTTTTCAAATAAAAGGGGAGAAAACATCCGCTACTTTCTTTGGATGAATTTATCCCTCGGTCAGCTACTGAGAGGCTTGTAAACATGCTTTGATTCAGTTTCTCTTGAACTATTTTGCCTTCATTGTTCTTAAAAAAAAAAAAAACACCTTTTATTGAGGAGTAATTGACATAGAAAAAGCTGTTCATACTCAGTGTATAATTTTAGAGGTGAGTGTGCTTCCCTGGTGGCTCAGATGATAAAGAATCTGCCTGCAATGTGGGAGACTTGGGTTCAATCCCTGGGTCAGGAAGATCCAGTGGAGACAGGAATGGCTACCCACTGCAGTACTCTTGCCTGGAGAATTCCATGGGTGGAGGAGCCTGGCAGTCCTTGGGGTCCCAAAGAACCAGACATGACTAAGTGACAAACACACTCTTGGTATACACCCGAGAAATCATCACCAGGTCATGAATGGATCCAAAGCTTCCCTAAGTTTTCCCCTGCCCCCATTTTACTGTCTTTAAAAACTATATTGTATAATATATATTATTTATTTGGCTGTCTGAATGTTAGTTGTGGCGCACTGGCTTAACTGAACCTGTGGGATCTTAGTTCCCTGAGCAGGGACTGAACCCACGTCCCCTGCATTGGAAGGTGAGTTCTTAACCATTGGACCACCAGGGAGGTCCCATTATTTTTATTTTCATGGTAAGAACATTTGACATGAGATCTACCCTCTTACCAAAGTTTAAGTATCCTACAGAGTGATGTTAGCTATGCTGTGCATCCAATCTCTAGAACTTATGTACCTTGTGTACCTGAAACTTGGTACCCTATCTCTCACCTCTCCATCACCCTCTCCCTCAGACCCTGGAGAACATAGTTCTCATCTCTGCTTCTGAGTTTGACTCTTTGAGATTCCTTGCATGGTGAGATCACACAGTCATTTATGCACTGACTCTTGAAGCCCATGAGGCTGTCTTCCTGAGGCCGGACATGGACAGTGGTTCAGGTTGGACAGCAAGCAAGTTCACCTTTCCTGCTGGGTCCTCTCCTTGCTGCTAATAATAAATCTACAAAGTACACAGAAATAACTGCATTAGAGTCTATGAAAATAAGCAATGTCCTTAGTATTTTGTGCCCCACAAACACCAAAATAACTGATGAGTGTTATTAATCATTTGCCATTGTTGATCTACTCAAGTGAGAAGTTCACCTCTGGCTACAGACTGTGTGAGTCCAACTATATGATATTTTGCAAAACAAAAAACTCTGGGCAGAGTCTAAGGACCAGAGCTTGCTAGGGGTCAGCAGGGAGTGAGAGATGAGTAGGGGGAGCCCATAGGCTGTTTAGGATAGTGAAGCTCCTCTGTATGATGCTCTAATGGTGGATATGTGTCGTATGTTTGTGCAAACCCACTGAATGCCAACACCAGAGTGAACTGTAGTGCAGACTGTGGGGTCTGGGTGCTGATGAAGTGTCCACAGAGGTTTGTCAATTTGAACCAATGTACCAAATGATGGGAGGTGTTGCAGCGGGAAAGGCTGGGGATGTGGGAAGGGAAAGGAAAGGGAGAAGTCCGTTCCTTCCTCTCAGTTTGTTGTGAACCTAAAGCTTCTCTAAAATATGAAATCTTTAACAATAAACTTCACCAATGTACTTTGTGTGACTCTCGTTGGACATGTGTGTGTGTTAAATCTCCCTGTTTCAGAGTTCAACAGTTCCCTGAGTGTTTGATCAAGAGCCTTTCACATGAAAGATATTCTATATGGAAAGAGAAAATCTGTAGGGAAGTATTGAGAATCCATTGCCTTCTGTACTGAGTGTTCCTCAGGGTTTAGTAGACGGTCCATAAGTTCCTACCGAATGTGTCTTTCCATATCCAGGGTCCATAAAGAAGGGCCTTGGCCCATGGGATCATGAGATAAATCACACATCTCTCAAAGGCCTTGTCCAGTGAGCGTCACAGATATGTGGACAGCTCCCCATAGGAGAGCACTGGGCCAGCACAGTCGCTGAGCTCCTCTGCCAAAGGACAGCTCCTCTGTCGCCGTCGTAATTACCATTTACTTTTGGAGAGACACTTTGAGAGTGTGTAATAGCCCTTCTTCATCCAACTCTCATGCCCTAGTTTCAGAACCCACCAACGGTTCTTACCTGAATTAATTGCCCCTCTGATAGTTGCCAAATGGTGATCTTCTAATTACATCACAGTTGCCATATTTCTTAGTTGGCTTTTGCTATTAGGAAGAGATTTTTCTTTTCCTTGCATTTACTTATTTATATCTGTCGCATCTGATAGGATGCAATTGATTTACTATTATTAATTTTTACATATTTAGTTTTATATTATTGATTTTGACTCTCAGCTTACCCTCGTTTTGACTGGAAGTAACACAGTCAGACTCACTTCCGTGTCCTTTTAATGTATTCTTGTTACTCTGTGGGCAATGTCTTTTCTTCTGTCACAAAAATGGATTCCAAACTCACCTTGTTCTTTTTCTAGCCTGGTTGAAAGTCAGTCATTTCTCCACAGAGCCTTTGTTCTTTTGTGAGAGTCCTATTTAAAAATCAAAAACTGAGTGGTAGGTGTCATCATTTTTGCAGCAGGAGTGTTGCTTCTAGGTTCGCAAAGCAGGAAAATGTATATCTGTTATGCCTGCAGGTATGAAAATATGTAAACATACAAAAGAGATGTATGTATCATATCCACATTTGTATCCCATCCTATATATATGTATTCATACATTATCTACGCATCTATATATGTATTATCTATTATTTATCTTTATCTATTGCCATGAGTTACACTAACTACTCTAGTTTGAATCCGACACCAGAGGGTTTCTTCCAGTTTTTCTCCTTTTTCCATATCTAGACCTTCCTTCTTCCTCAGGCAGACTCTGGTTTCTATTACATCCACAGACAGGACCATGGATCAGCACATGTTCGTCCTCCTGCAGGGAGCCCATCGCCAAGCCCGGCCTGCTCCCCACCACTAAGTCTGCTCCCAGGGGGTACACATGCTCTCCACTGTCTTCGCATACCTCCTGAGCCTGCCGGACATTCTGTGAATGGAGGGAGGAAGGGTGGGAAGAAGGAAGGAATGAGGAGGGAAATAGAAAGGCAGGTAGGTAGGTGTCCTCAGGAACATTTTTCTCAGTGTACCCACATTCCAGGACTTCCTTGGTGGCTCAGAACCCATCCGCCAATGCAGAAGACATGGGTTCCATCCCTGGGTTGGGAAGATCCCTTGGAGAAGGAAGTGGCTACCCACTCCAGCATCCTTGCCTGGAGAAATCCCAAGGACAGTGGAGCCTGGCGAGCTACAGTCCAAGGGTGGCAAAGAGTCAGACATGACTTGACAACTAAGCAACAACAAAATCTACGTTCCAAGCCAGTTGTCAAAGTAGTTGAAAACTGCTGCTGTCCACCCCTGTGATTACTGTCTACTTGGGAAGAATCGGCTGTCTTCAGACAGGTCCTAAAATAGTCCCGCTCTGAATCGGAAGGTAACTGGTGCGGACTGCCGCTGGTTCACTTGTGTGTCTCTGCCCGGGAGTGCCCGAGTGCGTCTGACAAACGGAAGCAGCAGGTGTTTAGACACGACAGCATAACTCTTCATAGAAGTCACTTCTTTAAATCCAGACTAAATATACAACGTGAAGCCTGACCTTTCCGAGTAATTAAAGACTTCTACTTTATGGTTTTATAGACACGGTAGAGGCACGAAGAAGCTCTTTAATGTTTCAGGGGGAGAGTGCGTAGAGTTTTTTGCTGTGTAGAATTTAAAGGGACAAACACTGAGCAGAATCCCAGACCTGAGGCCACAGTGGCCTCAGTGCTCACGGACACGGTGGACCCAGGACTCCCTCTCATAGAAAGGGGTGCCCTAAGAGGATCTTGGGCGGTCCTGGTCACTGGAGGCCTGATTACTACTACTACTAAGTCACTTCAGTCGTGTCCGACCCTGTGCGACCCCATAGACGGCAGCCGACCAGGCTGCCCCATCCCTGGGATTCTCCAGGCAAGAACACTGGAGTGGGTTGCCATTTCCTCCTCCAATGCATGAAAGTGAAAAGTGAAAGGGAAGTCGCTCAGTTGTGTCCAACCCTCAGTGACCCCATGGACTGCAGCCTTCCAGGCTCCTCTGTCCATGGGATTTTCCAGGCAAGAGTACTGGAGTGGGATGCCATTGCCTTCTCCTGATAAGGGAAGCCAAAGAAGGGGAGTTGTGCTCAAGCAGCCGGGCCAGGGCACAAGGTGGCATTGACCATATGCTGGGTGGACGGATGCGTGAGATGGACAACCGTGCCGGGTAAGCCCCCTCCCTAGCACGGGCAGCCTGACAGCCCCATCTGCCCCTCCTGCGTCTGTCCCCTGCCCAGGCTTGGCAGCCATATTCCTTGCACCTCACGGATTCGGAAATGCCCTGTGCTTGCAGAAGGGCATCTATCCTGGGGCTGAGACACGCGCGGAGTGACGGCTCTGGAGCACACGGGGGCTGGTGCAGCAAACCTGGTGCCCACAGAGCGTGCTCCTCTCAGGGCCTCCGTTTCCACGTGGGTGAGACCGAAGCATTGGATGAGACCATCTAGGGCCTGTCGAGCTCTGACTTTCTGGGCTTTTCCACGGTGATGTGGTTTAGATGACTGGTCAGAATCCAGAGCATCCTGTCTGGGGAAGGGCTTCCTTCAAGAGAGGAGGTGCAGGCTTCCTGCTGGGAGGCGGGCTGGTGGGGGATTTATGGCCTGGGATTGCAGGGACTGCCTGCGACCCCCATTTCTCCAGCCCTGCTCTGTTGCTCCTTGTCAGACCCAAGGCCACGCTCCTGTCCAGAAATGTGGAGCTGAGTCTGGGCTGCCTGGGACCCGAGTGGGGGTCTGCTGTGCTCCTTCCCCCTACAGAGCCACCCCCTAAGCCGCCCCAACAGTCACCACCCAGGAAGGGGCAGTGACGGATCCACCCTGATGGAGTGTTTGGGCAGGTCTGGGTCAGGCCCCAGCTGCCGCTCTGGGCCTCCCCCCTTGCTCTTTGGGGGCCATTCTTCCTGCTTCTCTCTTCCTCACATCACACAGAGACAACTTGCTCTCGGGGCCAGAAACCAGTGTGATAAGGGGTCAGTGTGTCTTCCCAGGCGGGTCAGGGGTAAAGAATCTGCCTGCCAACGCTGGAGATGCAGGCGACTCAAGTTCTATCCTTGGGTTTGGAAGATCCCCTGGAGGAGGATATAGTAACCCATTCCAGTATCCTTGCCTGGAGATTCCTTAGAGAGAGGAGCCTGGCAGTCTATGTGGTTGCAAAGAGTCAGACATGGCTGACTGAGCACAGGGGTCAGTGTGTTATCTCCACTGAGCAGAGTTGCCTTTTATGTCTGGCCAGCTGAATTAAAGAGCTAACCTCAATGCCTCGGAAGCTTACCAGATGTCCTCATGTGGACTGGGACTGTGTTTTAAGAAGGGACACAGGAAAGGTGTGCCTACCTTCTTTCTGGAGGCCTCAGGGATGCATCTGGTGCAAGATTCAGGATGCCTTGAAGCCCATATAGCCCTACAGGTGGAACTCTCAGGGCACACGACTCGGGAACCATATGTGAAATTCTAGAATTTCCCCTGCTGGCTTCCCCTCTTCTTCTGCAGTCTGTGCTCATGAAAGGGGATGCCACATTCAAGGACTTCAGCATCAAAGCTGGAGGGTGAGTGCATGACTGACACCCCATATCTCATGCCACGTCCTAAAATTGCTGGTATCGATCATAATGAGGGCCACCTTGGAGAAGGAAGTCATTCACTGTCTAGAGGAAACAATTACCGCCTTCATTAGCACTTTACAGAAGTGCCCCCAAGCTTCTTAAATCCAAGAGTTCAGCCTGTGATCTTCATTTGCATTTCAACACAGCTATATTTGAAGGTGGAGCTCATCAACTCACCCTTAACCAACTGCTGCTTTTAATAGGACTGCCCCTTTGATTTGAGGATGAACACACATTTTATAAACACACATTTTGGACTTCCCTAATAGCTCAGTTGGTAAAGAATCCACCTTCAATGCAAGAGACCCTGGTTCGATTCCTGGGTTGGGAAGATCTGCTGGAGAAAGGACAGGCTACCCATTCCATTATTCTTGGGCTTCCCTTGTGACTCAGCTGGTAAAGAATCACCTGCAATGCAAGAGACCTGGGTTTGATCCCTGGGTTGGGAAGATCCCCTAGAGAAGGGACGGCTACCCACTCCAGTATTCTGGCCTGGAGAATTTCATGAACTGTAGTCTCTGGTGTTTCAAAGAGTCGGACAAGACTGAATGACTTTCACTTTCACTTTTCACACATTTTATTCTGTTCAGTTCAGTTCAGTTCATTCTCTCAGTTGTGTCCGACTCTTTTACAACCCCCCAAATCTCATTTGCAGAGCAGTCCTTTAGGAACATCAGATTTGGTCTCTAATAGGAAAATACAACTTGTAAATGAGGCAAAGAAGAGGTGGATAATTTAGGACACAGTTGATCTACACAAAACCTAAAAGAAAGTTGCTGAATCAAGCACCAGCTTGGCACAGTGTTCTTCTGAATTTAAAATCAAGTCCTCAAAGAAGTGATGGCCAAGACTTGGGCTCCCATCTGGGGCTTGTAGTCCTGTTTATACAGGTCTCAAGCTCCAGTCTACCTTCTGAGGACGTTTTCCCAACGGAAGGGATGGCTGCAGTGTTTCTCCTGCCTGGATCCGTTGATCCCTTTGCTGTCAATGACTGTATTTGGTGGCACATTATTTTAACCGTCCATTACTATTAACATTAACGAATGGTTAATTACAAGAGAATTCCTATCGAAGTGCATAAGAGAGCCATATGAATGCCAAATGAGTGTATTAATGATTGGTGTTATCACAATGAATACGAAATGATTCCATAATGACTGGGGAGGTAATATATAATAAAAAAAGATTGCTCCCACTTTTATATACTTATCACAGATTTAAAACTCATTCTTGGCCTCCATTCAGAAACCATGAGTTACCTGAGAGCTTTTCCTTAAAGATTTCTAGGGATCTGAAAGTCCTCAATCAAAATCTAAACGCTGTTACTCATCATTGAGTTAAACTTTGAGGATAAATGCCACTTTATTTCTCTCTACAAAGAGCCCTGGAAACACTACCTCATGGTCTTAAGTAAATTCAACTCATTCATTTATTCATCCAATTAGCCCATAAACATTTATTGAATACATATGATGTACTTGACATTGTGCAAGGTATAAGGGCCACAAGGAGAGAAAGAGAGAATTCTTGTCATTAGCAAGAGAATAATAAAAATATAATGATGTGTTTCATATGCTGTAATAAAGGGGAAAATCATAGAGTTGGAGGATCACATTTCCAGGGCTTTTGTGGCAAAGGGTCACAGGCTGAGACACACTGAACTGGGCTTTTGTAAGAGAGTAAGTAACTTATTGGTAAGTTAATAACAGGTTGGAACAATGGTCATTTTAAGTAGAAATCACAGCAGAAGCAGAGAGGTATTAAATTATGCATTGTATTTGGAGGAGGAAATGCAGAAGACATGAGATAGAACAGTTGGGAGTAGAGCCTTAAATACAGAATGGAGCTAGATGTGTTTTGTCAGAGAGTTTGAGTTTCCTTTTTTTCCTCAAATTTTGGGTAAAATATCAATTACAAATCCAAGAAACTCAGCATTCATCAAAGAGGGCAAAATCAAAGGAAAGGACAGGAACCACATTGAAGCCAAACTTCTCAACCGTAAAGGTGAAGAAGTACTGAAAGCAGAAGAGATGAGGCTATACGCATTGGAGAACAGGTGTCCATGGGGGGCTGACCGTCAGAAACACTGTGGCTAGAACACAACAGAATAACTTCTGTGACGGGCTGGAAGGAAAAAACCATTGACCAGAATTCTATAGCCAGCCCAACTATCTCCCAAGAGAAGATGAAATGAAGACATTTCAGATAACAAACAACTGAGACAATTTGTTCCAGCAGATCTGTGCTACAAAGGAAGTTTTTCTTTAGATTGAAGGAAATGACACCAGCTGATAACTAGATTTTCGGGAAAAAAGGAAGATGGATAGAAATGGTGAATGTGGGCAGAAATATATAAATATGTATATATATTATACATTCATGCATAAAAGCACAAATATGGGCACAGATATGCATGTAAATACTTCTTTTGTTAATTTCTATAAGATACATGACATTTAAAGTAAAACTATAGCATCATATTGGGGAGTTGATGCCATATATAGATGGATATTCGTGGCAACAGTAGCACAGAGGATGGGACTGCTATGAGCCTCCAATATTTTATGTGCATTAGCACAATGTTGCCTGCAATTGGATAACTTAATGGTACAAACGTAATTCCTAGGGGTGGTGGTGTTTTAGTCACAAAGTCATGTCTGACTCCTGTGAACCCATGAACTATATATAGCCCACTAAGCTGCCCTGTCCAGGGATTCTCCAGGCAAGAATACTAGAGTGGTTTGCCATTTCCTTCTCCAGTGGGTCTTTCCAACCCAGGGATTGAAACTCTGTCTCCATAGAGCATCCCCCTAAAATTATGCAAATGATATAGCTAAAAGTCTATAAAAGAATCAAAATGCAATGCTAAAAATATCTGATGAGCCCAGTGAAGACAAGAGGTAAAAACAGAAGAACCAAAAGAGAGAGCCCTTCGGGTGAAAGCAGGATGACACTTTCAGCAGAGATGAGGAGGACTAGGTGCCTGAGAAGTGGAGAGAAGGTGAGTTGGTTCATGCTGGCTCCACACTCCGTGTAGACATATAGGAGGTGAGCTGACAGGATGACATGACTCAGGGGAAGAAAGTAGACCCAGAACAAAAGACCCTTTATTTCACAGTAAAATACTGGTATTTGAAGAGCAGGTGGGTGAAGAGAACCCAGTCCAGGAGATCAAGGCAGAATATTCCAAAAGACAGCAAAAAAGTCACAACATTCCAAAGCATCTTCTAAAACTGAAAGCTGACAATGTCTAAAAGCTCTTATGCTGTATCTTGGGATATTTTTGAAATAGAATTTGGGAAGACTGAAAAGTAATCCCCCAGAATGGTACTCATGTTTATCTCTAGGCTTGAGATCACCAGGGAATTTTGATTTTCTCGTCTTTTACTGTTGTACACATACGCTGCCATTTACATGTAATACCTTGACAAATAGAAGAAAAACAGTGGCTTCTGATTTTCTGAGGGTGGAGTGTTTAGTGGGCCAAGTGGGCAGAGTCTGGTGGGTGAAGGGAGAGAAGCGCTAAATGACCAGGAGAGGGTTGATGACTATCTGAGGGATCACGGTCAGAGCTGAATCCTCCATGTGTGTAGAGGGCTACGGGTTCCTAAGTGACGCTTTGTTTTCCATAAACACTGTGCCTGCTCACGACATGGGGCAGAGCTGAACAGCCCAGCACGTGGACAGGGTATCTGACTCAGAGGACCATGAGGGTCCCAGAGAAGGTGCTTATTCCTGAAGTTTCACCTCCAGGTGATGGTGGGACCAAAGCATCCTTGAGGTTGGCACCTGGAAGCTGACCTCCCTCAGAGGTCACTAGCTCCAGGAACTGTGTGTTCTCTGCAAAAATCTGCCATCCTGTTGAAACTTAAAGGAGCTGGCTGTTCAGTTGCTAACTCATATTTGATTCTTTGTGACCCCAAGGACTGCAGCACGCCAGGCTCCTCTGTGTCCCTAGTTTGCTCAAATTCATGTCCGTTGAGTCAGTGATGCCATCCAACCATCTCATCCTCTGTATTAAAGGAGGTGGAAACTTCAAATACTTGTCAGTGTTTAGAAGTGATTGGGAGGGAATTAAAATATATACTTAAAAGATATATATTTACTGTGCATTTTCTGTTAATAACATCTTAATCCATGATAAGAAGGGGAGACCTGGGGGTTTGGTCCAAGTGGCCAGTGGGCAGGAGCATGAGAATCTTGGAAGACACAGCCCTCTCATGGGGACCCAGAGACCAGCAGGAACAGCCCAAACCCAGACAGAGGAGGGAAACTTCATGTAGAGATGTGGGCAGCACACATCTCCACTCTCAAGTTGAAAACGCAGCTGAAGCCGGAGGAAAACTGGAGACGTTGTAGACACGAGAACACACCTGCAGCTTCTGGAGGAAATGAAGAGGGTGATCCTGAGTGTCCCCCGCTGCCTCCCATCAACCAGCCTCAGAGCTGGGGGGACTTGAGCTGCCAAGCAGCTGGGGACAGGGTTTACAGGCCCTGCAGAGGAGGAGGCGGAGGAGAGCAGGATGGAGCTCCCACTCTGGGCCTTTCCCATCGAGGACGCTAACCCTAACCTTGTGGACCTCGATATAAGGGGGCAGGGAAGGTAAAAATCAGGTAGAGCGTGGCCCTAACCACCGGGTCCCCTCGGACGGTACAGCAGTTGGACTATTTGGCTGCCGTTGCTGTCATTAATAAAGAACCTCTTTTATAGGCTGGGGCGTGCAGAGTGTTTTTAATGGCTGTGCTTCTCATTTGAAAAACATTCCTGCAATGTTCCCTGGAGTGAGACTTGGGACAATATTAAATCCAATGAATCACCAGCTTTCGGGAGGACAGGATCGAGCAGCGCCGAAGGATGGCCCAGTCCCAAGTCCCCGGGGGTCATGGCGATCCGGCCCGTGTCTGCCTCCACAAAGATACCGCTTAGTGAAGGCGGCTGCCTGCGCCAAGTCCCCCATCCCTCCTAACCTCATCTCTGTCATTCTGGAATTTTGGGCCATTTGGAAAGGGGCCCACTGGACGGCTCCATCCACTTATGGTGGTAGGTGTTCAGATGTCCTCTTGCCTCACCGTCAGCGCTTGGTTTCTTAATTTGCAAATTATGCTGCATGACGGGACCTTGTTCCCACACCAGCCTCAACCACATACAAGACTTGGGCAGGTGGGGAAGGGTCTCTAGCTGAGCTGGGTTTGCTTGGGCTCTGCTGTACCTGCCTGATCACAGCTCCTGCCTTCCATCGCCTGGGGACCTCTCCTCACCACCTCCTGGTTGGCTTATTTGAGGGCCTGGAAGGTCACAGTCCCAAAGGCTGGTCTTGAAGACCAGGCTGGCCAAGGGGCTTCATGCAACAAATTCTTTTCGAAGGGCTTGCAGTGCATCCAGCTCCCTTGCGGGGGGGTACTTGGCTTGTAGAATTTATTGTGATGGTGCCCTGGGACTTGGTTAGTATGTTGGTCCTACTGATAAGGGCTGGGGGGCAGGCGTAGAGCTCACAGTTCTTGCTGCTTCAAGGATGCCACACAGGCCTGGCAGTGCCAGACTTACAGGAACTGCACCATCTCTTACACAGCTGACATCTCTGAATCAGAATCTGCATTTAACTGGCTGACTCTGATGTCCATTCAAGGATGCTTCCAGTGACTCATCTGAAACTAGTGGGGAGCTGAACCTGGTTCGGGCTTCCCTGGTGGCTCAGTGGTAAAGAATCTGCCCGCCAATATAGGAGACTCAGGTTGGATCATTGGGTTGGAAAGATCCCCTGGAGGAGGGCATGGTGACCCACTCTGGTATTCTTGCCTGGAGACTCCCATGGGCAGAGGAGCCTGGCGGGCTACAGTCCACAAGGTGTCAAAAAGTCGGACATGACTGAATGACTGAGCATGCATGCACCTGGCGTGTGGCCTGTGGCTGCAGAAGGGGGTTTCCTTGCTCCCCGAGACTCACTGGCTCCCCACTGAGAGCACACAACCCACACGACCCATTCCTCCAACTCTGCTTTGCCAAACACTTCCAGCTGTGAGTCGTTTGTCTGTGAGGCTTCTCAGGACGAGTCCTCATCTGTATCGCTTCCCCAAAGTGTCACCAGGGCCTGATGATGCCACATGTGGTGCTGACGGGGCTGGTTCAGCAGTGATGCCAGGATGAAGCCAGCTCAGCCCACTGTGAGCAGCACAAGAGCTGGCTTTCCAGGGCCTCGTGCTGATGTCTCCCTCCCAGCAAGGGCTGGCAGAGCAGTGCAGGGGCATGGGGGGGTAGGGATGTGACCCTGAAACCCAGATGGATCTTCATCATTGGTGCCCCAGCTCCTGGGCGCTTCCCAGACATCAGGGACCAATGAACCCAGGAGAAGCCTGTGACTTTGGGAACACAGGAGCCTCTTCTCCATGGGTAAGGAGAAGGACACCACAGCAACAGAGAGATGAAAAATGGCTCCAAGGATTTAGTTCAAGAAATGGTAGCATGTGCCTTGCCACAAGCAGGCAGCAGCCTCTGGCCGCGGATGACAATCTCCTGGCTTCGGCTCACAATGCAGGAACATGGCATCTGGACAGGACTCTAGGAGATGAAAGATAGGACCAAGCCGTTTCATCAGTGACAAGAATATTTTGTGTGTGTGTGTGTGTTTACTTAGAAGCTCAGTTGTCATCTTTCCCTCTGAGACACACAAAGGTGAGCAGTGGACTCACCGTCCACTCTGGATCAGAGAGTCCCTCGTTTGCACACACGCCCTTAGACCCCCTTCCTTTCCAGCCAATGTTTGCGCTGGGGGATCGGACACCCGGCTCACCTGCCCAGATTCCTCCAGATGTGGCCACCACACCAACCCCCACCTGGACCCAGTCCCCAGGCGGCCAGAGGGGACAAGTCAAGGACTTTCTGAGTCTCCTTGCTTCCGCCAGGAGGTGTCATGGCCCCGATGCGGCTCTTGTGGGTGTTAATGATTTCCTCTTCGTTTCCAGTTGGCTCGAGCTCCAGCACCTCCAGTCGCCCCATTTGATCTCTGCACCCGGGAACAAGGTAATAAGGTGGCGACGATATCAGAGAACGGCTCTGCCTCGACTGGCTGCCCGGCCCCAGACAGCGCTCCATCCTAAATCATTTGATAATGTAAGAGGCCCGGTGCCGCTCTGCACTCGACTGAGGGTGAGTTCATTAGGTCACAAATCAGTAATTGATTCTCGGTGTGTCTCTGCTGCTTTTATTACAGTAATGAGGACTCTTTTTTTCATCTCCTCTAATATGTTACCCAAACCATCAGCTTCTCAGTTTGGTGTCAGGATGACTTTGACAGGTTGTTAGCAACTATATGATGTACAGAACATCACAGCGATGTCTCAAACCGTGCTGCTGTGTACGGCACGGGGCCTTAGGTGCCGCCAAAATAAGTGAAAGCACTTGCAAGGAAAAGAAGCTGCAGCCGTGATTGAAAATATGACTACAGGCTTAACGTCCTAATGAAGAAGTCCTGTGCACCATGGACGCGTCTCTGCTCAGAGGGTGGGTTTCACAGGGCTGGTGGCCCCTGCCATTCTCCTCCAGAATGTTCCCTGGTGGGAGAGGGAACGAGGGAGACTCAAGAGCAAAACAGACGTTCTGACGGTGAAAGTCACCGGCTCATCCCTGCCTCCGTGGGGCTCCTTTCAAAGAAAGAGCAGTGATTTGCTGATTTCCATACAGTCCACTTTCTCCTTAAGTTCTTTTTCTCAGGGAAGGGAAATCCATAACATGAAGTTCGGTGGGGGAGAAATATGCTGCCATTTGCTGTAATTCTACTGCATTCCTGGA
Organism: Aepyceros melampus; assembly: GCA_006408695.1. Taxonomy (NCBI): domain Eukaryota; kingdom Metazoa; phylum Chordata; class Mammalia; order Artiodactyla; family Bovidae; genus Aepyceros; species Aepyceros melampus. Next base: position 232,330 of record SJXQ01010128.1, on the reverse strand, counting down.
TGGCTTCAAACGTAGAGAGTTATGCGAGACAGAAGGGGGAAAGATAATTTCTTTTCTTGGTGGATATAATCATGATGCTAGGATAGAACGCAGGGTTTGTTTTTATTCAATGAACTTGTAGATTTTTTTCTTTTTCATTATTGTTTTTTAGAAGATATCAAATGCAGTTCCTTGTGCTACATAGTAGGATCTTGCTGCATATCCATTTATATTTAATAGTTTGCATTTGCTAATCCCAAACTCCCAACCCATCCCTCTCCACCCCTTCCCCATGGCAACCGTACATCTGTTCTCTACGTCTATGCGTCTGTCTCTGTTTTGTAGATAAATTCATTTGTGTCATAGTTTGCATTCCACAGTAAGTGATATCATTTGGCATTTGTCTCTGTCTGACTGACTTCACTTGTAAGATAATCTCTAGGTCCATCCATGTTCCTGCACACGGTATTGTTTCAATCTTTTAATTGGCTGAGTAATAGTCCATGGTGCGTAGACTATATACACAATGCACTATATAACTACATCTTTTTTCATTTACCTGTCCATGGACATTTAGGTTATTTCCAACAATAAACTTATTGTTGAATTTAAACTTCTTTACAGAGTTTTCCTATTTTTGAGGTTGAGCGTTTTGATCACAGGCATTAGCACTGTTTGATGGTGTCAAGAATTTGAAGTTCAGGGTCACTATAGGAGTTTTGGAGTCATCCTCTTACAAGTGAAAGTGTTAGTTGCTCAGTCGTGTCCGACTCTTTGTGACCCCATGGACTGTAGCCCACCAGGCTCCTTTCTCCATGGGATTCTCCAGGCAAGAATACTGGAATCGGTTGCCATGCCATCCTCCAGGGAATCATCCCGACCCAGGATCAAACCCACATCTCCTGCACTGGCAGACAGATTCCTTACCATATGAGCTATCAAGGGCCAGACCCCCAAAACCAAAGGCCACAAAAGTAGCCCTTCCCAGCCACATTTATAGGACTACTGACAGAGGTCAAGGTAAAGAACTGAGACATGAACTCTGTTTATACACCTGTCACAAAGGATCAGCACCAAAATATGAGATTAGCCAGTGTTCCTTTTAAAACCAGAACCCATGAGACTACTGGACAAAGAACAAAGGATCTAGGGTGGGGCCGTTCAGCCTCGAGTGTGATTTTTGTTACACAGCCAGACATCTCGCTGATTAAGTCACAAACGATCCTCCTTGGGAGATGAGGCTGCGAGATGTGCCGCAGTGCAGATTCACGCACATTGGACACAAGTGCTTCCCCTGCTCTAGCCTGAGCTGGAGGGAGCGGAGGCCTGGGGCAGCCTGCTGACCGGCGTCATGCTGGCCCCACCCACCACCCCCAGTGTGCAAGAACACCCACGACTGCCCGTTTATTTAATGTTTGCAGCCTGGGATTATGAAAAGCTTTTAGCCACACTAAAAATAATATTTAGCAAGCCTCATCGATCCTTCTTTAAATAAAGCACCTATTTTAGGTGAGGTTAGCGATTTTATTCACAGGATTAATTTCATCCCACAAACTGCTGTGCGTCGATGTCTGACAGAAGATCTTTTTATAAATTCAGCATTGGAAAATAAGTCATAATCCCATCTGCTCCTTCATTCCTGTCCTCGCCGCGGAAAGAATTCAACAATACAAGGTCTCCTGCAGACGGAGACAGGTGGAACAAGCCCTAATAAATCACCAGCAAATATATAGATGAAGGTGACAGCGGCTATAAGAAATCGAATCATTACACTTGTTCTGCTGCTGTGGGCTGAGTGACTTGTTCTTGGCACAGAACTTGGACATCAGAGCATGCAAGTTTCCAAAAGCCCCCAGGCCCAAGGCCTCCTGAGGTCTCAGGCACAATGCCATTCTCACCCCCTGGCCTCAAACACGTGAAGCCGACATCTCCCAAGAGAGCGCATGTGCTTCAGAAAACAAAAAATTTTTAGAAGGATTCTCCATCCCCTGTTTTGGAGTCTCTGTAACAGTTGAGTGCAGGCAAATTTGTTAAGGGAGAAAAGAAAGAAGGAAGCAAAGAAAGAAGAGAGAGAGAAAGAGAAAAAAAGAAAAGCGACACCCCAGTGAATGTAAAACAAACGCTTAAGTAAAATAGCCAATTTCCTTGTAAAACCTCAGTCAGGCAAGTTTTCTGTTTGTTGGGCTTTAATTGGATCTTGAAGGAAAGGGAATCCCCAAACCACATACTAAGAATATTTTGCTGCCTGCTGCTTTCTCTGGCAGGATCTTCATGGTTTGTGGGGAGAGGGCTGGTCCGACACTGGATGCTGCTGGGAGCTGGGGAGAGTTTCAGCGTGATGACCGTCACTGGGGGCAGGCCCCAGGGTTTGGAAGCACCACTGGGCACCTGGACACAGTCCTCCTGCGGCTCCAGCATTCACTGTCCCAAGGACGTGTTGGTCCCCTGAGTCTCAAGCCACAGCAAAGCTGGTTGCACATGACCCCAAACAGTGTCAGGGCCACTGACCACAGACTTTCAGGGCCACTGACCACGGACTTTCAGGGCCACTGACCACGGACTTCCAGGAGCTCAGCTGTGCCCGACACACTCCGAGCTGCCCAGGGCCCCTGTTCCCTGAGCAGGAGTCTGTGTTCTTCCTCCCTCGGCTGTTCCCTTGCTGTTCCCTTTGTGTGTGTCAGCTGCTCAGCCATATCTGACTCTCTGGAACCTGATGGTCTGTAGCCCGCCAGGCTCCTCTGTCCATGGAGTTTCCCAGGCAAGAATACTGGAGTGGGTTGCCATTCCTTCTCCAGGGGATCCTCCTGACCCAGGAATCGAACCTGCGTCTCCTGCACTGGCTTGTGGATCCTTTACCCGCTGAGCCACCCGGGAAGCCCCCTTTGCTTCTCCCTTTATTGAAATCCTAACCATTATTCGAATGCAGTGCAGTCTGACCATCTTAGTTGGCTCCGGCTGCTCTAACAAAACACCACCGGTGTTTATTCTCACAGTCCTGGAGGCTGTTCAATGCACTGGTGGAGTCGGTTCCTGGGGAGACTGGATTCCTGGCTAAGGACGGCCCCCTCTCCCGGTGTCCTGGTGTGGCAGAGAGAGAGAGCTCTGCTGCTTCCGCTTTTAATATGGATGCTAATCCCATCCTGCGGCCCTACCTTCATGACCTCATCTGATCTAATCATCCCCCAGAGCCCATCTCCAAACACCATCATGTTGGGTATTGGAGCTTCAGCAGAGGAATTTGGGGCACATGACCTTTCAGTCCACAAAGCCCACCACGTCCCTAAACCTATTGCTACTTCCGCAGCCTCACTACACTCCCCATCCTGGGCTTCCTCTTGTCCTCACTGGGGACGCATGAGACACTTGCTGGGAACTGTTGAGGTCTGGCCTCCAGAGATCCCAGCTGATGTCACTTGGTCCCTCAACCCAGAGGAGTGTCCTTCAGGCACCTCAAGGTCAGGAGGTACGAGGCGGACTCCCACTGCCCTCCCCCGCAAGAGATGCTCCTTTGCTCTCCTTTGAAATCCCAGGGGTGCAGGTAGCTGTCCATCCACCTTCTCCCTCTGTATGGGCACCAACTCATCTCTGGGTTCTGCCACGGTGGGCTCTGCACACCTATGATGCTGTCTGCTTTCCTCTCTGTCTCCTCTGAAACTAGCCTCCTCCAGTGGATGGCCTCTAAGCTGTATCTTGGAGGAGACACTTAACCATCAGCTCTGGGGGCTTCTGATCTTGCCCTTCCAGTAAGCTTCCAAGTTGCTTCTGAACGGTTCTCTCCAGAGCAGGAATCCAATGTCACTTGTGTACTTAGAGTCCTTCGCTGACTCCCCAGGGCTCCCAGGAAGAAGCAGGACGTAAGACCACTTATGGTTTGGCACGGTCTGCTCACCCTTCCTGTGCATTTCTCAGCATCGCTTGCGTTGTAATCTGCAGGCCGAACAAGGAACACGCCACAGTTTCTGGACTCTGACAGGCTCCCTGCAGTTTCAGGATCCTCGTTCAGGTCCGTCCTTGGTTTAGGACGCCCTCTCTCCCCAAGGCCTCCTCGTCAGACACTTGTCTGCGTTCACACATTCTCTCCATTGTCCAGAACGGGCGCGAGCAAATGGAGACACTCCAAATATATTCACAGAATCAACAAAGTAAACTCGACACAGAGACATTCGCAGGAATGCTGTGCTCAACAGAGCATTTCCTCTAGGACACAAACCAAAGAACTATTTTGCCAAGAACTAAACACCTGGTTTCAACCTGCCTAGAACAACGACTTTGAAGAGTCTGTCTGTCTGCCTCTCTCTCTCTCTTTCTGTATCTGTGACTCTCCTTTTCTCTCAGTGGGATTATCTAAGATGGGTATCCACACTTGTCCATAGTGGGTTTCCAGTATGTATTGATTATAGAAATAAAATTTATTACTGAAGGATGAAAATTTTCTAGCACTAAAGAAAGGTCATGAAAGGGCCTTGGCTTCAAAATATTTTCACTTATTTTTAAAGTTTGCTTTTCTATTTACTGAGCACATCTCTATCGAGCGCGTGTTGTATGCCCAGCTCTGTGCTAGGGGTTGGGACTGCAAGAAGGAATGAGACAGAACCCTTGCTCCATGTGGGCTTTGCTGAAAAGATGTGTGACGTGTCTGCTGGTGCCCTGTGGCTTCCCGGAAAGGAAGCCTCTCCTCAGCTCAGAGGAGGAGGAAGAAGGAGCTGCTGGGGGCAGGGGTCTCAGGAAGAACATCCCAGGTCCGCACGGAGGCTGGGAGCTTTCCCAGAACAGAGGTGAAGTGAAATGAAGTGAAGTCGCTCAGTGATGTCCGACTCTGCTACCCCATGGGCTGTAGCCTCCTTTGTTCATGGAATTTTCCAGGCCAGGATACTGGAGTGGGTTGTCATTTCCTTCAGTGATGATCATCAAGTATGTTGTCTAATATCTATCCATCTACATAATTATTTTCTAGTTTGATCCATCAGCTGTTTATCCATCTGTGACAACTCTCCTTTGTCTATGGTTCACTTTATTCTCTTGGTACAGAGCATGCATCCTTTCATCTCTCTCTGTAGCTCGATCCCATGCTTTATAATACTTACATAATATTCAGCTTAATGATGACACTACAATTTATTTAACCATTCCCCTGTGGGTGAGATGGTTGGATAACATCGCCAAGTCAGTGGACATAAAGTCAGACAAACTCCAGGAGACAGTGAGGGACAGGGAAGCCTGGGGTCCATGGGGTCACAAAGAGTTCGACCCGGCTTAGTGACTGAACAACAACTATGGACAGAAACTTGGTTGTTTCCAGATTTTAACCAGAATATGGCATTCCATCTTATAAACCTATCATAGTTTATTGGGCTTCGCAGGTGGCTCAGTGGTAAAGAATCCACCTGTATGCAGGAGACCTGGGTTCATTCCCTGGATCGGGAAATCCCCTGGAGAAGGGAATAGCTACCCACTCCAGTATTCTTGCCTGGAGAATTCCATGGAGAGAGGGGCATGGCGGGCTACAGTCCATGGGGTTGCAAAGAGCTGGACACGACTTAGCAACTAATGCTTTCACTTCACTTTTCAATATTCAATTTATTGATGACACTGCAATTTATTTAACCATTGCCCTGTGGATGGAAGCTTGGTTGTCTCCAGATTTTAATGGGAATATGGCTTTCCATTTTATAAACCTCTCATAGTCTATTAAACTCTTATGGATAGATATTCAGACTGTAGTTCCCTTTCTATTGCAAGCAGTACTCGGTCCATACTCCTGTACATGTATCTTTATTACACTTCTATTTTCTGATAGAATCACAAAAGTGAGCTTGTGTGGTCAAAGGGTAGCCAAACATCATCTTTTATCAGATGATGCCAAGTCATCCTTCAGAAGTTTGGGTCATTTGGTTGTTCCTGCCAGAAACTGTCAAGATGCTGGCTTCATGACATCCTCAACATCAATCGGTGCCAGCAAGACATAGCATCTAAAAATCTTATTTGGAAAAAAGTGTATTTTTATTATTATTTACATCCATATTCCTTTAATCACAGTGGCTGAACATCTTGTCACATATTTGTTTACCATTTGTACTTCTTCTCACCTATACATATTCTTTATTCTTTTGAGATTTATTTTCTTTTGATCTGTTGGATATATCTGAGCATGGGATATTAATGATTAGTTGCAAATGTTTCCCCTCCCCAGTATGTCACAATTTCTTTTAATTTTGTTTAGTCTGGTTTTATTGGAAAAAAGTTTATAATATTTTGTTGCCAAATATGTCATTTTGTCCATTGTTTCATGTTGCTTACCCTTGCTGCAAGATTACACAAATGTTCTCACATAGTTTCTTCCAAAACTCTTTTGATTTTAACTTTTTATCTTTAGGTTTTGATTTAGCAGAAATTTGTTTTCATCTGTGGCATAAGTAGGAACCTTTATTTTACGTTTTTTCCAAACAAGTAATTGATAGTTCTTTAAGCACTTAAAAAAAAAAAAAACAAAACCACCTCTCCACACTAATTTGAAATGCCACATTTATCATAGAGTACAAGTGCCTGTGAACTTAAATACGTTTCTGAGATGATTTGGTGCCACTGGTGGATTTGTGGACTGTTATGTTTTCATCTAAACTCTTCGCCTTCCAAGTTGGAAGGCTTGTCAATCCCCAAAGATACTGGGGGACAGAAAGGCTGCATCAAACTCTTCCATTCCCCAGAAGTCAGAGCAAACTGCAGGACAGGGTGCCTTTGTTATGAGAAATTTGAATTTTCACACAATCTGGAGGAAATTATTATACTAATTAACTAAAACACAAGGCTCCAAAATCACTCTTGATGTTGCAGAAAGGTCTCCCAGGATTTAAAGCCCGCATAGTGTTGCTCATCTGCATTCCTCGGTGAAGAGGATGTAGGAGGGCATCCTTTTAGAGCGGGAAGAGGTCAGCCTTGCAATGCCTCCCTTCACTCTCTGGCCTCTCCTCCTGCCCACTTCCGTCCCAGAGAAGAAAGTGCCCGCCTCGGGAAGAAGAGCCGTTCTGTCCCACTACACCCTCAGATGTGAAAGGGCAGTGGGAACCGTCACATTCTCCCAGCAGGAGCAGGGAAGACTGAAGCATAGGTAAACCTCAGGAAGCTGATTGCTGGAACCCAAGAGCTCTACCTTGTAAATAATTCACTTCGGAGCAGGAAATCTGCATATGAGGATGAAATGTCATTTATAACTCATAGGATATTGGCTTGGCTGGGAACAGCTCCCCAATCTCTTCAACTCATTAAGCGCTGCTAAGAAGGGGGGATATGGATGGTGTGGCATAAACCCCCCGCGTAAGCCCGGGCCCGGCGCGAGCTAGTTAGCAATGCTCAAACTGGAAAGGACACTCGAGGGTGTGCCTGCAGAACCGCTCAGCTCTCTGCACACCCAGCTGCGGCCAGGGAGCTGGAGGTCCGCACCCCCACGGCCTCCCAGGCCTGCCCGCAACCATCCCCGCTCGGACCACAGGAAGGCTGGCTGAGGCGCGTGCTCAGGACCTGGAGTGTGCTCGCTGGCTGCAAAGAGAATATGAAATGTTCCAATGAAGCACTTAGCTCCTTGAGATTCTGGAATCTCACTTAAATGACTTGTGGAGAAACAAGAGGGTCTTTGTAATGAGCTCCTTCCCTCTCTTTATTAAATATTGATTGAATATGGAAGAAATTCATTTTCCCATGGAGTCGAAGTCTTATACCTAGGGTGTTTGGGAGGGAGGCTTTTATTTTTTCATTTGCTTGTGTGCTTCCTTTTTGATCCAAAGACTCTGAGCATCTTCAGAGCAGGAGAAACAGGGACGGGTTCTCCCGGGTCCTGACCACTGGCACCTGAAACGGGGCTCCTGGGTCACTGGGTCATTTCTTGAGTGAGGCAGGATGCATCAATAAGCACAGCAAGCCTCTACTGGAAGGAGGGAGGAAATATTTTATCCAAGAAACAAAAAATTAATATGTCCCTCCCCCCAATTTGGATATAAACCTCTGAAAACATTTCCAGCCAACTCCACACCTGTCTGACACACAGACCTTAATTAAGCAAGGCAGTAATCAGTCCAGAAATAAACTCAGACAAGGGTTGCTGTTTCTTGGCCTTCTTCCCAAGAGATGTATTTACTAAAGGACCAGGAGGGACTCATTATGAAATGGTTTACCTATTAGAAGGTCCCATGTCACAGGCTCTAAGAGGCAATTAGAGTTCTGCAGGCCCTTGCATTGACGGCCCGGCCCTTCTCAAGGAGGCCCACTTGGAAGGAGGACCCTGCAGGCTCTGAGGGCCGTCTGCCCACTGTGTGGTCAATGCCGCATCGTGGGTGCAGGCTGATTTCTTCTGGCCCATTTTTCTTTTCACAAAATAATTTGATCCCTATTGAGTATCGTTGCCCTTCTGGCTGCCACCTGACGGCTTGAGGGGTCTTCTAGAATGCTTTTCTGAAATCACTGTATCCTTCACAGCTTACTGAATGATAAGCAGATGCTACATTTATCCCTTTCTTTTTCTCCATCTCCAGGGACCCCTTGTGTCCTCTTCTGATTCCTCAGCAACAACTGTGTAGAAAAGAACCAAAATGTGAAGAAACATGAATATACCGTTCATTTTCAAAAGTAAAAAGAAGAAGATAATTACAGTTATCATTTACAACATCTGGTTTTTAAGCTTCATGGTATAGGCAAATCTGTTCAAAAATAATAGGTTTATATATTTAAGGTCACAGGTAAAGAAGTAAAAATAGGATTTTTTTTTTACTGAGTTATAAAATAACTTGAGAAAAAGGTAATGCTTCTAAAGTAATTCTGAGACCTAACACGAGGGATTTTTAAGCATCTGAGTAAATGGAAAGCAGATTCACAGAGAGTTCTGGGACATAGAAACCCCTGTTCCTCTGAGGGCACTAGATTGAATTGTCTCTCAGGCTTCTCACACCTTGAAAATGCAAGTCAGAGTCTAAGTGAGTTATCAGAGATAACTATGATCGGTGGGGCTTTCGTGTTCCAAAGCCCCACTGAAACTCAGTATATAGATCACTGACTGGATTTTTCAGGTTTCAAGAATATGTTTGACAATGTGCCAAGGAAACTTTCTCAAATCATGCCATATGTCATTGGTTTCGCAGAAGTTACACCTCACATCCAATAAGTCGTATGCATTTATCCTCAATTTCAGTCTCCCAAGAAAGCATATTGAATAATAATTGGCTGAAAGATCATAAACAAAAACATTCCATCAATGGAAATTAAGCTAGTCTGGGAGACGGTGGTCAGACTAACAGGGCCCTGGAGTGTTGGCTTTCTTACTCCTTCTCGGAAAGAAAAAAAAAGGATCATCAAATAACGCATGCGAACCCCAAAACAGTGACCCCAACCAATTCTCTGAGTAAAGAATTTGTAGTTACATTTTCAAGAAGTGGAAAAGTGAAAGGGAAAGATTTCCTTACAAGGGACTGACGAATGAGAAAAGTAGCTAACTGGGGTTTTATTCTTCCTGCAGCTGATGGTTCTGCTGCTGCTGCTAAGTCGCTTCAGTCATGTCTGACTCTGCAACTCCATAGACGGCAGCCCACCCCGTCCCTGGGATTCTCCAGGCAAGAACACTGGAGTGGGTTGCCCTTTCCTTCTCCAATGCATGAAAGTGAAAAGTGAAAGTGGAGTCACTCAGTCATGTCCGACTCTTCATGACCCCATGGACTGCAGCCGACCAGGCTCCTCTGTCCATGGGATTTTCCAGGCAAGAGTACTGGAGTGGGGTGCCATTGCCTTCTCTGGCTGATGGTTCTGTCTGGTAGCAAACTGAGTGCAGAGGGAGAGACCTTCCTTTCATGTTATTAGGGGCACAGAGCTATGGAATAGAGAACTCAGTATTACCTGCTGTTAACTAGACTGAGCTGACATGTCAACCGTTTTGGAGTCATTTTCTCTCCCGGTTTCCATCTATGTGCTGTGATAGGTCTAGACGCCATTGAAGAATTTGCAGGGGGGCTTCTTATAAGCTGAAAGTGGTCCTTCTTAGACCTTGGTCATTTCAGAACTGGAGTGAATGTGGGGGAAACTGGGCCAGCCTCACCACAGGGCTGAAATATTAACAGGATGTGCTGTGAGAAGTAGCTATTCTTCTGTTTCAAAGACTGAGCTACTATTTACATTTTAATAGTCTACTTGCTAATGGGTCTCCAGCCTTGAGACAGTCAAGGCAAAAGGAGAAAGACGGGATTTCTTAATACTGCTAACATCTTTATTCTTGTTATAAAAAGGTGGATTTAATTATTGTTGAAATATATGTATTGCATCTTAACTATTAAAATGGTAGCTTACATTAAAAAAAATCCAAATTGTCTTCAGCATACAACTTTGATAATTAGAGAGCTACTCTGTGTATCATTTACAGACGAGTAAGAATCTTTAAATAATCAGATCTCCAAAAAATATATTTATTTATGTTTTACTTATATCTGTACCATTGGCTGAAATCACTCTTTGTGACCCCGTGGACTTAGCCTACCAGGCTCCTCTGTCCATGGGATTCTCCAGACAATAGTACTGGAGTGGATTGCCATTTCCTTCTCCAGGGGATCTTCCCAACCCAGCGACTGAACCCGGGTCTCCCACATTGTAGACAGCCACTTTACCATCTGAGCCACCAGGGAAGTCCCTACAAAAGGATCATCAAAAAGCAATTGCAGGGTGGAAACCTAGAAATTTCTTCTAGGCTGAGAGGCGGGTGATTAAATCAACTCTGGAGTACTGACCCCAGATTGTCCCTCTCTTTATATCTGCACTTCACAGGCATTTGAAGCAAAGGCTTGTTTGGGGTTATTATTCAGGCATTGATATAAATAAAAGTTAGAGATGACGGAGCAGAGAGAAATATTGGAAGCTGCCCCAGACCCTAATTCAGGATCCTCCAGGTACAGAATCCTTGTGCCCCACCTGCATCAGTTAAGACCACTTTTCATGAAACCCACCTTGACTGGTTGTGGGAGAAAAGGACTTCAACGGGAAAGCAGGAAGAAACCCAGTGAGCCTTCCTTAAAGTGAAGCCTGAAAGCAGGGACTGTTTTCTCAAAGTCAGGATTTCACAGTATGTGAAATGTAAGGAGATGCTGGGCTCCCCTGCAGAACTTGAACTCGAGCTACTTTTGCTCCATTTGGGTTGACCTTGAAGCACTTTTTTCCCCTATAAATCAGGGCTCTGAGTTCTACATTCCCTGGCAAGGTTTTGCATTATCTTAATATTTAATGCCCAATTTTTAAAATCAGATGGGATCAAGCTGAGACAGACAATTTAGAGAACACCTCGGTATTTTCTCAAAATGTTAAACACAGAGTTAGGCTTTAACCTAGCAATTCTACTCCTAGGCATGCATCCGGGAGGAAGGCAGCATGTTTCCACACACAGATTTGCTCACGAAGGTCCACGGCAGCATGATTCACAAGCGCCAACAGGTGGAATCAAGCCCAAGGTCTGTCCGCTGATGAAAGGGCAAGCAAAAGACTGTATATTCACGTAGTGAAAGTTACTTGGCCATAAAGAGGATCACAGTTCTCACACAGGCTGCAACATGGTCGATCTTTGGAACATCATGCTAAGTGAAGGAAGGTGATCACAAAAGAACACATTTATATGAAGGGTCTTGACTAGATAAAGCTACAGAAACAGAAAGCAGCTGAGCTATACCCAGGGGCTGGAGGAGAAGGGGTACTGTGAAAAGGTACAGGTTTTCTTCACGTAGTGATGGTAAGATTCTAAAATTAGATATGGTGCCGGTTGCACAACTCTGTGAATATAGTCAAAACCACTGCACTGAGTACTCTAAAGGTGAATTTTATGGTGTGTAAATTATATCTGTCTGTTACAAAGAAAATAATTTGACCCTTCGTTTATTGAGCTAGGACTTGAGAATTTTTAAACCTGTGCTCTTCCTAATTGAGCTCAAGAAGTTCTGCTGTGAGATCAATTATAAAAATTAAAATGCTCCATTTTTCTTAAAATCCTCCCCCCAAAAGTATAATATCTCTCCCTTCCCCAAGGGACTTCTCAGAGCCTTTATTGCATATCTGTACACTTTGTGACCATCCAAGGTTGCCATGGTTTCCCAATGCAACTGTCCACTGGACTGCTTTCATCTTAGAGACTTTGGTGAGGATCTCTGGTGGCATTTGTGTTCTAGAGGAAGCAGTGAGAGGAATGCTCTCTTTCTTGACCTCAAGAGTGAGAAAAATGCTTCACTGATTTAGATGGAATGAGAGAAAACGTTGGAAATAGAGCTGAAGATAACCACGGCTTTGATCAGGATAAAAGTGGTGGAAGAGCCCCGAGGAGAGGGCAGCCCTGGGTGAGGGTCCAGGAGCCGCCTCTGGGTGAGGGTCATGGTGGGCTCGTCCACAGTCCAGGTTCCGGGTCTTCCCGATGGTTCAGGGAGGCCAGCGTGGGCCCACCTCCACCTCTGTGCAAAGATGATGGGGGTGGGGCGGGAAGCGCCTTGCTGAAAGCTCAGCAGCAAGAAAGTGGCAGGCGGGGGTCTGAACGCTCCCATGAGCTAAAGCTCGCCCTCAGAAAACGTGGAGTGAACCCCTGTGAACCATTTCACGAGAAGACAGTGAACTGATAACAAAGAAGCTGTGCTGCTTTCACCCCTGTTCTCCAAGCTGACCTTTGACCGGTCCTTCTACCTGGAGAAGTGAAATTAACCTGTAAATTTCAAGGACGCAGGAGAGATAGAAATCCAGATTCTTTCCACTAATTGATCTTAATCAACAAAAGGTTGATTTTAAGGGTAGGTTTTTGGTACAGACTGACTTGTCAAATGAACTATTTTCATTTTTAGATTTTGAATCTATTACTCATATTGAGGCTGTTCTCTGCAACGTATGGCTCCAAGAGAAAGGCTTTTCTATCTCTCCTTCATTCAGTAACGGACAGTGAAGATTATTCATTGTTGTAAAGGGAGATTTTACCTGTTCAATTATGGATACTTCTGTGAACAAACAATCAGATGTTTTTTCTCATTAACCAAGCAAACCCATCTCATAGTATTTATCCACTGATGCTTCACAATTAAGCAGCAAATACAATCAACTAGATTCCTATCTGTAACAAAATTTTCTTAAGGGTGCCTATGTCAGCACTAAAGATGGGAATTTTCTTTCTTTTCCTGGCCCCAGTATTCACAAATGATCTTGTTCTTAAACATACAGGCTGAAGCAATACTTTTTTTTTTTTTTAATGTGTGTCAGAACCCATGGCTCTATCTAGATACAAGTTTGATGAACAATGTACAGTTTATTCAACTAACCTGGAGCAGGGCAGTTTCCTCTAGTAGTTAAATGGTATGGTTAGAATTCAGTACTCAGGAATTTCATGATGACCATAGCCTTACATCAAGTGTAGAATAAAGCTTCCATTTGAGAGAACTGCTAAAATCTCTAAAAGTTCTGGGAGAGTCTCATGCATTTATCATCTTATCTGCATAATGCTTTGATCTTTCTAGGTCCTATACATAGTAATGGAGTTAGTATGATTGTGAAAAGTGATTCACTGTCAATCACAGCACAAAAATACATGCATTTACAAAGTGTAAGGATTGGGTTATAAGATACTCTATTGACCTCCTATCTATGCAGTATGAAGGGGAGACAGTGGCTTAGGACACTATTTGGGAAATTATGCTGTGCACAAGATGGTGCTTCTAGGAGGGATCAGTTGATATTATACCAAAGAAGAGACGTGTAGTTTAAATAGAATGAGTTCAGCATGGTTCACCATCTTTCTTCATTGCAGGACTTCTCAGAGCCTTTACTCTGCTGTTATATATTAACTCCCGAGAGATACTGCTTGCAGAGTTTCCTAAACACAGCTGGAAGCTCTCTTCCTCTCACCTTTCCCCTTGAATCCCCACCTCCCACTTCTTGCCCTTCCCCCCAACGCAGGGCAGTTCATGAGACCAGAGTCTGATTCGATAGAGTTTGAAAACATTGGTTGTGACTTTATTCCAATATTTTCTCATGAATGTGGAGTGAGTATGAAGAGATGGTGGTAACCTTTTTCTTCCCCATTTTAAATGAGTCCATGGTCCCGTCTCGGATTGGCCACTGACGGGTGACGTCTCCTTGACCGAGTCCAGGGTCCCATCTCGGGTTGGCCACTGACTGGTGACGTCTCCTTGACCAAGTCAGCTCCTCTGGGTCCCAGCTTCCTCTTTGGTCCTGAGTATTCTTGGAAATGAAGGTTACATGAGGAATGTTCGGGGAAGGGCTCTGTGTGGAAGTCTGAGCTATACATCAGAGTGAAGTCTTCCCAGCGCTTCCACTGGGCAGTGTTCAGGCTGAGCACACATCATTGCTTGGAGACATTGCTGCCAAAGGCGTCGCTGAGGTTTGGGGTATTGAGGTGGAGAAGTGTGGCTTTCAGCCTTGACGTTCCAAGAGGAAGGAGCCGAGGTTTTGGGGGACAGAACCTTCTCATGGCAGAGGCATAATGCAGAGAAGAGCTGAACCACAGTTGTTGTTGAGGCATCTGCTCAGATGCTCTGCATTGCAACACTCACTTTCTACCACTGCAGACAAGCCCGCCACGGCTCAGCTACCTTGGGTCATGCGGCAACGAGCTGGCGTGTAGCGTCTCTCACTGGGAAAGGGGAAGGGTGAATAACTGTGAGTGATACTACGAACTTGCACACCCAGCCTGACAAACATCTTACCGGAACCTGTCATCCATATTGCTGAAATCCATTGCCAGCTTCTTTTCAATTCCCTTCCTCTATGTATCAGAAATGTCCTCCTGAAGACCATGTTTATCCACAAAGTCCATGCAGAGATGTTTGAACTCATTATACACCCAAATACTATCTATAAATGTGAGATACTAAATTTTCAGTAAATGAAACCTTTTAGATGCATAACACCTAGCAAGAAGTTAAATTAAAGATCTGATCAGAGACATGATCTTTGAACCGATAAACACTGGGCAAAAGAAAAAAGTCTCAATTTTACTGCCTGGGTTGTGATGGGAAAGAATTCCTTCTCGTTCTCCCCTGGTACTGGCTGTACAGTGCCATTAATAATGGGTGTCTATGGTGTATGATCCATGAAGTGATGGGAATTATCCTTACCCCACAAACATCTTCCTACTGGCTGCACTGAACTTTACCATCATATGATTTATTAGTAAGTGTTGTTTCTCCTGCCAACATTCTGTGGTTTAACAGCCCACCTGAGTGTGAATTAGTTTATCAACCGACTTTCTTATTGAAAAGATAGATGAGGCTGCATGGAAATGCTTAGCACGTGGGTAAGAAGCAGCTGATGAAAACTGCAGAAAGGCCCAGAAGATGAACTCCCTTGCCTTCGAAACTTAGCTCAGACTTGATCATCCACTTAATTCAATAAGTTCCCAAGCTGCCGATGGAAGAAAAATCTCTCCATCAGCAAGTTAACCTCAAACTTGAAAAAAAAAGACAGAAGAAAGAGAGTATGAGCAGGAGGGAAGCGTGGAGGGTCTGTGTACCTGCGAATTCCCTGAAGTGAGGGACGCCACCTGGTGCGTCTTTGTTCCTCCTGCCCCCCGTGGCACCCGGCACAGACCAGGTGCGCGGAGATGCTGCAGAGCCGAGCACCGCTTCTGCTGGTTCCCGCAGAGCCCTTCCTGAGTCAGGCCCACCCCCACCTTCGCACAGAGCCCGGAGACTAAACCAGTGAACGCCGGCCGAGGGCTAATTCCTGAACCATTGTGGCCCACCTATCTTTGACTCACTCAGATGTTGACCACGACATTTGTAAAGTGTCACAGGGACTTCAAATCCACTTACGACCATCATCTATAAAATGCATAAAACCAGCTTTTGAAACCTTCGAAGAGGACATTTTGCTTGGGGCCGGAGCACTTCAAGGCCCTTTCCTTCATGATGTTGAGAAGAAAATCGGTGGAGAACAAGAGAGAGGAAGAGAGTGGTGGTCACCTGCTGTGGTCCTGTCCTTAGGAAGTGTTGGGCGTGAAGCCCTGAGGTACAGGAGGGCTGGGGAGAGCCTGCTTGCTTTGCAGGTAATGGGATAGAGGAGGACTTTACAGAAGGTGTGTCTCAGGACCTCAAGCTTACTGATTGTGACTGGTCGTAAGTTTCCCTTCCAGAAACTATTGATCACTCACACTGCCTCTGTGGAAGGAATGTCCACACAATGGAGTCTGTGGCCAGCACAGGGGCTATTCTCCAGCACACGCAAAGGAGTGTGTAGACATGTGTGCCTGTGAAATATTTGTTATTAAACGAGCATTGAACCCCAGCTGGCAGCTCCGTAACTCAGGGTTGTAGCTCCGGAGCACAGGAATGAGCGGCCCAGTCTTGCCCTCAGCAAGTTTCCCTGCTGAACTGGGAGACGGGACCCCTTCTCACCTTCCCCAGAGACAAGAGGAACCAGGGCCAGGCGAGGGTGGCATCCTCAGAGCCTTGTGCAGGGACAGGGAGGGGCTGGCAGGTCCTCGGTGGTCGCTCACAGAAGCTCACAGGCGCAGAACATCTTGGGTTCTGGCTGTCTCAGAGCATCATAAAGCTCATAATAATAACTAAAAATCAGTCCTTAATTGCCCATAGGTCCTCAGACTCCCAGCTGCTAAACGGTGGTGGTGGTGTGGTGGTGGGGAAGGTGGGAGGAGGTAGGCCAGCGCCAGAGAGGGAGGGGGCCCCGCTGACGACGGAGACCAGCACTGAGAAAGAACCAAGGCGCTTTCAGGTGAGGAGGCTCTTTGGGGCCTTAACAAAGTCTTAACGTTTCATGAATATGATGTGCAAACCAGATCATTCCCACATGAAAACACGGTCAATCCTTGGTGGAGAAAATGAGAGCAACTTAAAAATCACAATCAATAGCACACAAAAAAAGAGGATGTAATTTTGTTGTTGTTTTCCAAAGAGCTGTGGGCGGTGGTGGCTTTCTCTACCTCTTTCTGCACTTCTACCTTCCCGGGACAGAACATGCGATGATACAGGGAGAGAGCAAAGGTGTCAACCTGACTCCAGCCCATGGCCTTGGGCAGCTGATCCAACTGAGGTCTCCGTGTCTCAGTCTTTCCTGAAAAATGGGCAGGATTTTGGGGAGGCCCAAGCGAGGGATAAGATGAGAACTCACATTGTAAGTTAATCTGCACTATTCACCTGGAAAATAGTGCTTGTGGAAGAACTGCTTAGAGGTTCTTTAAGCATGGTTCTCTCTGGAGAGACTTCCCTGGTGGCTCAGATGGTAAAGCATCTGCCTAAAATGCGAGAGACCTGGGTTCGATCTGGGTTGGGAAGATCTCCTGCGGAAGGAAATGGCAATCCACTCCAGTATTCTTGCCTGGAAAATCCCATGGACAGAGAAACCTGGTAGGCTACAGTTCATGGGGTTGCAAAGAGTCAAACACGACTGAGTGACTTCACTTTTTCTCTCTGGAAAAGCGTGGAAGATTGGGTTTTAATTTCAAACAGCATTATGAATCGAGACCCAAAGGAAAACTCAAGGACAAAGTAGAGTTCATGTATAGAGTTCAGTAGAGTTTTAGATATTTGATTTCAAACAATTTGAAATTGTCCTGAAGTAGTTGCCAGGTCATATTGAGTGCGCCTGCTTAAAGCTCTTTTTGAGAATTTAAACCACGCAGTGTTTTAGGCCAGGCTGTCCTCCAGCTAGAAGAAGTGCTAACACCACATTGGCAAGAAGCAGCCCCCGATGATAGGAAGCAAAATGGATCCCACCTTTCTGAGCACCCTCCTGCCTCCCCCACCGGCCCCTCTCCTCCCCACTTCCTTCCAGGTGTGACGTCTGGAGCCCTGAGATGCTCCCAGGTCTGGGCTCTTCATGGAAGCACTTGTGAGCGCAGCAGGAGAGGGTAAGTCTCGAGAGAAGCCATCCCCCGCCGGGAGCAGACAGGAGCGTGATCACTCCTCCAGCCCCCCTTGTGTTTAGGCCGGCACCCGAACCATCTGCAGGTGCTTAAAAATGCCATTCGGTGATTTTTATTGTCACACTACAATCTTCTTATGTCAGTGGGCTCCTCCCATACCTATTATACAGCACGAAAATGAACGATCCCACAATTTATGGGCCGAGTCACAGTGGATGATTAATTATCAGTGGCCTTTCATTAGACTCTTAGTTAAATGAGCTCCTGTTTTCTCCATGTGTCTTCTCCACTGAGAGATTGGTTCTTTCAAAGAAAATCCAGATTTTTCTGTGAACCTGCTTGATTGGGCAAGATTGTTGCTGTATTTAAGGACGAGTGATTCCCCAAGGCTTTTTTTTTGTAATTTTTTTTACTGAAATATACTTGATTTACAGTATTTCATTCATTTCTGCAGTATAGCAAAATGATTCAGTTATACTCATATACATTCTTTTTTGTATTTTTTCCATCATGGTTTATCCCAGGATATTAAATATAGTTCCCTGCGCTACACAGTAGGACCTTGTTCTTTGTTCATTCTATGTGTAACAGTTTGCATCTACAAACCAACTTATTCTACACATTTTTCACCCTTGAAAAATAAAGAAACAGACCCTATTTACTCTCTTTATGGGCTTCCCTGGTGGCTCAGATGGTAAAGAATCTGCCTGCAATGCAGGAGACCCTGGTTTGATTGTTGGGTTGGGAGGATTTCCTGGAGAAGGGAATGGCAACCCACTTCAGTATTCTTGCCCGGAAATCCCATGGACAGAGGAGTCTGGTGGGCTACAGTCCATGGGTTCACAAAGAGTCGGATATGACCGAGCAACCAACATACATCTCCCTCCTGTTTGTTCTAATCTCTCAGAGGCCCTGTAATCTTTTTTATTCTCATTTTTCAGTCCCCTGTTCTGCCCTAAATTGAGATTCTCACTTTGGCTTAATGGACACACGATTGCTACGGCCACTCTGCAGTCTCCTTGCCAAGTCACTGCTTGTCCAGCATCACCTGATACCTGTTCCTAACTCATGTCACAGTTATGCTCAGATGGCCCTGGGACCTTCCCTGGTTGCCAAGGGGACATCCTAGATATCTGGTCCAAATCTGCTCTGTGGTTTGTCAGTCATCGCTCACCTTCTCAGGACCTCCCTCTGGCCCCGGGAGGGGGGATGGCCTGTCAGAGTTTTCTGTCATGAGGTCTTTTTTTCAGGAGCCTTACACCTAGAACACCCAGCTCACCCACCTGAATCCAGCGCAAGCACAACTCCTCCTTCAAGAAGCATTCCGAAGTCTCTGAGGGCTCTTCCTCTGGGCTTCGTCGGTCAATGAATTGGCCAGTCTCATGCAGCAGCTTCCACCTGCCCTGCAGCTGTGGGTGCTCCTAGAGGCCTCGTCTTCTTTTCAACTCAAAGCCTCTTGCATCAAGGGCCTTTTCGTCTTAGCGTACGTTTCTGTCACTCACTGTGTGAACTTCCTTCACTGTGGTGAGCCCCGAGAGTTGATTTACTTCACCTTGCTGGAAGAAAGAACAGAAACACTTCTAGAGATTGCCAGGCTCCCATGGGGGATGTTTTATGCACCCATTACTCTGCAAAATATCCTTGTAAGTGTCTTCCCCTTATTTAGGTGAGACTGCAGTCTACGGCTGAGAACTGGGAGGGTCTCATGGGAGACCCAGAAAACATAACTTTTCTTCTTTGAGTATAATTTTTGAGTAGTTTTTAAAAGTTTCCCCTGGAGAAGGAGATAGGGGTCTGGGGCTATCAAGGAGAAAAGACAAACTTTTTTTCTATATTGCTTAGTCTTAGCTTTGTCATAATGTTCATGGGGTTCTCAAAGCAAGAAGGTGTTGGAGAAGACTCTTGAGAGTCCCTTGGACTGCAAGGAGATCAAACTAGTCAATCCTAAAGGAAATTAGTCCTGAATAGTCATTGGAAGGACTGATGCTGAGGCTGAAACTCCCTCAAATACTTTGGCTACCTGATATGAAGAACTGACTCATTGGAAAAGACCCTGATGCTGGGAAAGACTGAAGGCAGGAGGAGAAGGGGATGACAGAGGATGAGATGGTTGGATGGAATCACTGACTCAATGGACATGAGTTTGTGTAAACTCCGGGAGTTGGTGATGGACAGGGAGGCCTAGCGTGCTGCAGTCCCTGGGGTCACAAAGAGTCAGACATGACTGAGGGACTGAACTGAACTTGTCTTAGTCAATATTAACAATGTGTCTTGCTCAAGGACATGTTTCTCCTTAACAAGAACCTGACTAATCTTGTTATCTTAAGACGTATATTACTGGAGTGGGTCTGGTAAGACCTTTCTATTGTTAGTTCAAATCTTGTTCATTCAAGATGCATGTTGTGGGAGTGGGTCTGGTGAAAGCATATAAGGCCTTGCTAAGACTATTGAGTGGGGGCCCTCTCTGTTCCCCTTCAGATGTCTATGTCAGAAGCTTCCTCTGTCCCTTTTTCACTGTAATAAAACTCTGCTAGACAAATACACACACACACAGAAAAGTTTCCCTGTATGTCTGTTTGGGTGCTTTCAGATATTGACCTGGGGTAAACCTTTGACAGCTTCTTTAAGGAGGAAAGGGAAACATAAACTTGAGAATTCTGGTGGCTAAAATGCTTCTAAAATGTAAGATAATAAAATTAGCTCAAGAGCAATTATAAAAACCTTAAGTATTGGCAGTTAAGTATAATTTGCCTAATCCTGGAATAGAATATGTTTGTGATTTCAGAGAAAAACTCACCAGATCAGTGTTTATTGTTTTACTTTTTGATTGCTTCTGAAAACTGTATTGGTATTGCTTTGTATGAATAGGTCTCCATGAGTAAATTATGATCAAAATTCAAAGCCATCATAAATTAAATGTGTTTTTTTCCTGCTTTGGTATACAAGACTTTCCATTAAGCTAGCCCCATATAATATACCTTGGATGTGTTCAAGAAAGCCCTGTAAATTATAGTAAGTATTTAAAATGGTAAGTAGACATTGGAAAAGGCCACATTAGGATTAATGAATGAAGGGGTTGGTACTGAAAATGCACTTGTAAATAAATAACATGAAAAGTAAAGATGACATGTTGTTAGGTTAGAGTTACAAGTAGGGGATGACAATAAATTGCGGGGTGGCAACCGTGTTCATGGAACTTCAGTTTCTTTGTAGAAACCTTTCTAAGTCCCTTCTAGTGGAAACGTCCCAGTATCATCCGGTCTGTGCTCAACCCTGAGCTTTTTCCTGCCCCTTCTCGTCAGATGTGGGAAGTAACTGAGTTCCCTCTGCCAATCAGTCAGCTCCCTTCCCGCCAACACTGGCTGAGTGATTGCTACCACAGTAGAGGACAACCAGGAGGGGGGCTGGCTTTGTGCTAGGATACAGACTCTGCCCTCAGCACCCCAAGACTCACTGTAATGGGGAAGGAAGCGGATCCAGGATGCACACTGCTAGTGTTAGTTGCTCAGTCGGGTCCCATTCTTTGCGGCCTCAGGGACTGTAACCCGCCAGGCCCCTCTGTCCATGGGATTCTTCAGCCAAGAATACTGGAGTGGGTTGCCATGCCCTCCTCCAAAGGATCTTCCCAACCCAGGGACTGAATCTGAGTCTCCTGCATTGGCATACAGGGCATAGAGATATTATTTAAGTATATGTGCCTATTTCTCTAAAAAGTAGGTTTGGGCAGTGAATAGCACTTTGAGGAGAGGAGAGGAGGATAGTATGTATTTATACCATTATTTTAAAATTTGTGTGGCTTTGACAGAATAAAATGGAGATGCTTGGGTTTATTTTAAAGTTATGGCACCGAGGTTAATATTTCTTTAGACATATAAACTTGCAGCTAGCTAAACTGTGATTTCTTAAATTGTCCACACATATACATGAATTTGCATAGATGATGATGAAAGGAGAGAGGTTTTCTTTGGAGATGCTCATTTTCTCTAGTATCCATGATGCATAGCTCCAATTATGTGATTTGCATACCTGTTCAATTTCTCATTTGCTGAAGAAGATAAAAGAGAAGAGAAATCGACACTGATAAGATCAAGATTGGATTTGGCAGTCCAGGACTTTAAAACAACATTTATAAATATGTTAAAGGAAAATGTGATTATAATAAGTGAACAGATCAGGAATTTCAGCAGAGAAATAAAAACTATAAAAATAAATGGAAATTGCAGAGTGGAAAAGTGCAATGCCTTAAATAAAAGCAGTGACGGAACTAGAAAATCAGCAATAGATGCTACAATAAGTGCGTGAAAGTAAGATGAGAAGCAGATGCTTATGCCTTCCAGAAACTACCTCCCACAAATGACTTATTAATTATAAACGACACAGTTCAGACCCACAGTGAATTCCATTTTATACAAGTGATCAAAGCCAGCCTCACTAATACTGGGACAAAATGATGCTCTGAGAAGGACATGGCCTTTCAGTGGAGTTCTTGCCAAAATGGCATCACCTGAATCCAATTATAAGGAAACATCAACAAACTTGAATTCAGGGATGTCTATGGAGTAAGTGATCTGTGTTCTTTAAAATCTTAAGATAAAGAAAGACAAAGCAACAGTTCCTGAAGAACGGAGCTGAAGTAACATGGCATCTAAATGCATCATGACATGCTGGGCTGGTTCCTGGCTTGGGGGTGAAGAATTTAAAGGACATTCCTGGATAATTTACACGATTTGAATACAGGCTATGGATTAGATAATAGTATTATTTCAGTTTTTAAAATTTTTTATAATTATTCATATAAGAGAAAGTCTGTGTTCAGAATAACACATTCAAGTATTTAGGAGTAAAGGGGCTCAATGCTGACAAGCTACTCTCAAATGATTCAAAAAAGTTTGCATCTCTTTACCTTTCATACAGGTCTGTTTCTCCTTCTGTCTTTATCTCTCTTCCTTTTGAAAGATAACGCAAATGGAGCAAGCTGCAAGCTGGCAAATCTGGGTAAATAATATATGGGTTTTCCTTGTATTATTTTCGTAAATTCTCTGTAAGTTAACCACACACATATCAAAATAAAACATTACAGACAGTCATATATACATCTGCAATGATTTCATTTGAGCTACCAAAGCCAGTGATTTATAAATTTGTACTGTTTTGAACCTGCTGCTTTGACATAGTTCAGCCCTTTATTTCTTGACAAGAGCAAGGGCCCGGGATCTGCACAGAAGCTCACCTGGTATGGTTACGACAGCATGGAGGGGCACAGGGAAATTCAGAGAAGGTGAGAGCTGAGAGGAGAGAAGGAGAGGTGAGCTCCCCACAGGCGCAAAGGTCGTGGAAGCGCTGGGCGTTACCAGGAAGGGGAGGAGAAACCGTCAGGGATTTCTGAGTGGAGGAATGGCATGATCTGCCTCAAGACTGGCTCCTTCTTCACAGCAGGGAGCAGGAAGATTGTCTGCAGTGGCCCAGGCCCAGATGTTGGTGGCCTGAAGCAGGATTGGGGCATTGGAGGAAATGGTTAGGCTCTCAGTGTGTTTGGAAAGAAGACCAAACAGGGTTTTACTGGTTGATCCCATGTGCGATGGGAGCTAAAGAGAGGAGCCCAGGTGGTAAAGAAGAGTTTGGTCTGAAACTGGAAATGACCACTAACTGCAGGAGGGGGACTGAGAGAGGGCCTTGGGAACTAGTCTGGATGCGTTAAGCATGAGACTCCTGTTAACTAAGTATGTGGTGATAGTAAGGTGATGGTCGCAGTGAAGTCTGGAGTTCAGGACAGGCTTTCAGGCTGAAGATGTTAAGTCGAGAGTCATCAATATGAAGATGAGTTTTAAAGATGTGAGGCTATAGAGATGCGAACAGGGTCAAAGGCTGCACCCTGGACATGCCATCAGAGGGCCCAAGTCCCACTACTGGCAGAGACAGCCAAGGGAGTTTTGGAAGGAGTGGGTGAAAAGTTCAAGGCTCTGTCTTCCTGAGCTGGTCTCCATCCTTACTGCAGGCACCCAGAGAAGAATCTCCTATCGCAAGGATTCCCTTTAAATAGGTGGGAGGCAGAAGTGATGTGCTAATCCATTTCTTGGGCATTTCTAAACAGAGGTACGTCTTAGGCACATGGAAAACATTAGAGAGAGAGAGAGGAGTGGCGTTTGTGTTGTCAGCAAGGAAACCCCCTAATTGCCCACAGTTTCTGAACAGGGCTTCCCCAGGGTTCACAGAGGCAAATGCTAGTTCTTAGGGGCCATAAGCTCAGTCCCCCAAGGATTCTCCACTTTGGAGAGTAAGTCCGTGGTTTGCCAGGCTTTCAACTCTAGAGCTTGCCTCTTTGAGAGAGTGGATGTTGGCTCACAGGTTTCATGCATGGATGCCCATCTGCTGAAGTTCACCCTTCTCCCTTGCCCTTCAAAAGGAAGCAAATGCACGGATATAAGAAGCAGCGTGAGGTCCTGAGCACGTTAAGCTAAAAAATGGTTCCTGACTCTCTAAAGGTCCTGGTGCTAAACTTATCTTGCATTTAAGTAGATATTTGTGCTGAGTTATTAGGAAAAATGCACTAAATGTTTAGTTCACCTTCAGCATCACCTTCATTCTTTCCCCATTGAACTGTGTTAGTATTTATCTCCTTGGGAAGAGGAAGAGCTGGGCAAGGAGGAAAGAGACATTCAGGGCTGAGCACCACGTCTTACTGATGGCACCGTGTCCGGAGCCTCAGAGAGGCCTTGCTCACATGCTGAATAAAAGAGGTGGTTGTGCTGGAGGTGAGGCATAGTCCCCAGCGCTCCGTCCAGCAGAAAGCTGACCTTGTATGGGCATCTACTGGCTACAGGCTGCAGGAGGGACTGTGCTGTGGTCCTTTTCTTCCATAACAACACTGCCCCAGCCACCAACCCAGGACAAAACACAGTCTCAGCTCTATATTCTGACGATGATCTTGGGTTTTGCTTCTCATTTTTGATACTTTCCCCTTGAACAATGACCTTTATTGATTTAGAGGAAGATTTTAGCTTCCTTGGTTCTTGCTGATGAGGCTAATTTTTCCTTTCAATTCCAAGGCCAGTGAGCTTTGATCTGTTGCAAGTGTTCTGACAATGTTGTCATCTCGTACAAATGCTTTGAACCTTGTGGGTCATTGGTCACAGGGAATGCTGGAAGGAAATGGAGACACACTCCTCTATCCCCCAAGGGAACACCTTGCCCTGGACTCCAAGGTGAGCAGCATTGCCTCCAGAATAAGTGGCCCATTTATTTTGATGAAAGTTCTACCGGAACTTCTTGGAAACCATTCTTCTGAGGGACTGATGAGGTTGGTGACAGCTCCAACATTGACAGAGCTCTTACACCGGAGTCATTTTTAAGGACGTTACTCACTCTTTCAGAGAGGTTATCACTGATGTGCCTGTTGGTTAAACTTTCTACATATTTCTTCTACTTATCCTGAAGATTTATCCATCCAGAACACAAATCCCTTCACAGTTCTGTGCCTTTCTAAGTAATTCAAAGAGCGGCCTTGGCTAGAGACTCAGGTGAAATCATCATTCCCCCCAAACTCTAGAATCTCAAGGTGGAATGAGCCGATAAGTGATAGACGCAATTAGATGAGAGTTGGACCTCCGTGGCTCACTACATGTGGGGGCAGACTGGACCAGGCGCGGAGGACCAGGAGGACAAGGGTCTCAAATCTTACCATGGCCAGCCACCCTCCTTCTCTCTCTCTCTCTCTCGCTGTCTCTTTTTCTTTTGTGTGTCTTGCCAATCTCAGGACGTTTTCTGGTCTCTGGCTTCTTTATAACCTTTGCTCCAAATTCCTTAAAATAGCAATCTTTCCTCTTTCTTCGTAGCTCAAAAGTGTTCAGCAGATAGTTCTAAAGGCATTCAAGTCACCACCATAAATCTTGAGTGGTTTTAGAAAGATATATAATACTCCTAAATGATGACAAATTTCCAGGAGATGAGTAAACACTGCTGAGTGATGTACCGCCAGGCCGTCGTGTCTGTGCGGCGGACCTGAGGGAGCATATTGAGCTGGCACAGTATTTTAGGAGTATCATCGGCCGTATCTTTTGTTTTTAATCTGCCAAAAATGCAACTCAAGAGGCTGGCCACACATAAAATTGGTCCGTTCTATACCAGGTCTGGCTGGGAAAAGCCCCAGGATTTTTGATTTGCCATCAGAACAAAAAGTTGGGACCTGGGGTGTGTGTGTGTGTGTGTGTGTGTTTTGGGGGTGGGGGGCTGTCAAGGGGAAGAAATCCAATATATGGGAACTGGATGATGGTGTCTAAGAATGGTTCCGAATACTTAAAACAGTTATTTGGGGGAAGGAGGGACTGGCTTTATTTCCAAACTCTCTTTTGTACATTAACAAACCCTGTGACTTTATTTTTTGAAGGAGAAGCCTTATTTCTTTATTCAAAGCCTTTGTTGTTTTGTATTGCAGTATGGTTGATTTACAGTGTTCTGTTAGTTTTAGGTATGCAGCAAAGGGATTCAGTTACGCACATATCTATTCTTTCTCAGATTCTTTTCCCATATAAGTTGTTAAAGGATATTGAGTAGAGTTCCCTGCGCTATACAGTAGGTCCTTCTAGTTACATATCTTATATATAGCAGCATATATGTTAGACTTCCCAGGGGTGCCAGTGGTAAAGAACCTGCCCTCCAATGCAGGAGATCTAAGAGAGACAGATTTGATCCCTGGGTTGGCAAGATGCCCAGGAGAAGGGAACGGCAACCCACTCCAGTATTTTTGCCTGGAAAATCCCATGGACAGAGGCACCTGGAGAGCTACAGTCCCTAGGGTTGCAGAGTTAGACACGACTAAAGTGACTTAGCAGGCACGTATACGCAGAAGTGTGTATGTTAATCCCGAATTCCTAATTTATCGCCCTCCTTCCCCCTTCCCCCTTTGTGGTTTTAATCAGTGAAAGAAAACAAAACAAAGCATACACCTTCAGAGCTGTGCAACACCCAGCTGGCGGCCTTTTCTTTCCGTCGCTGGGGCCTTCGCGGGTGAGGGCTGGTTTGGGAAGAAGGTGGACATCCTCACTGCAGTTGGTCACTCACCGGAGCCACCACTGAAACTCCTTTGTGATAGGTGAGCTGGTTAAAGTCCTGGATTTATCCGGCTTCCAGGGTTAAGTACAGAAAGGCCAGGAGAGGAGGGGGGGGGTGTCTTCTGACTGCAGCGATGGAGATGAAAAGGAGACTGTTTCCTCCCATCCACAGGGAGCTGGTGGGGGTGTGCGTTCCTCATCACAGCCTCCTCGAGACTGCACCCTGCCCAGCACATCTGGAAAAGCTGCTCTGGGGTATGTGTTACACCCCACACAATCTCGCCTGGTCCTTCGGAAAGTCTTCTGGAATTTGAGAGCCTGGGAGCTGTTGAAAGGTTCTGATCAGTGGCGGAGGCCTCCAGAATTAAGGATGGCATGTATAAAACCACAGTTGCCTGGAGCATCTCCACACTTGCTCACGGTGGGGGAGTTATCTGCTTTTGCAATTTGTCAACAGTTCTTCCATTGCCGTGGTGGCCCCTGCACAAACAGGCCTCACCCTATGAAACCACCACCCAGAACAAATCCAGGAGGGAACTTGTGGGGAGTAAGTGATATCATATCCCCAAATGGAAAGGCAATCTTCTTGAAAGCCATGTCGGACAAGCTTCCCAGATCTCACGGTTTGCCCAGCGTACATCCTGAATTCAGCATCTGTGCAGTTAGACTTGTCGTATACAAGTTTGTTCCTCATCGATTATTTTATGTTCTTCAACAGCATGACTTGCCACAGGGAAAAACTGGGTTATTGTAATGATTCACTTCCCCAGAGTATGAAAGACACAACAGTGCATGTTCTTAGATGATGAGGAACTTGGGGAATCTAGCAAAGTCTCCAAGCAGGACTAGAAATTTGTGGGTACCTGTCTAAGTGCCTGGTGGAGCGGGGTGCTGGTGGGGCATAGGGATGGAATATGGTGAGGAGGGGTGTTTTAGAACGTGCACTAAAGTGTCTCTTTTGTCAGAGATGATCACCGACTTCCAGAATATGATCCTGACTATGCAAACAAACAAATGCATCCATATTTACCCACTAAAAAAATTGGGATAAATTACCAAAAGAAAATGTTCTATCATGATCTATTTGAGTGCTGGAAATATCAACAGTCATTTTCTTTTCTGTCTTTTCCCAACTTTCCTTAATGAATACAAAATCCTTTTACAATTGAAAGACAGTTTATATTCAAAAATCAAATTCTCCTAGACCTCAAGACCTGGAAATACATTTCTTCCGATGAACTTTTAAATATTGTGTCTGATGTGTCTTTTAAATATTGAATGAGTTAACATGTAGAGAATGCTTGCAATCATGCTCAGTGATGTTAGTAACAATTGTTATTGTGTTTATTATTGTCCATGAATGATATGTAACTCAGAATCAGAATGGCTAAAAATAACATGTCTCAGGAGTCCTGATTTAATGACAAATGACTTTGTTAAAAATCTTACTGTTAAATGTAGAAGAAGTAACCGTCCAGCTTCTCCACCAGCTCCCCACTGTGATGGTTCCACCACTCTCTGCAGCACTGGTCCTGAGTCAGCATTTGGCCACCTCAAGACCCAGAGACTGGCAATGAATCTATGATATCTATCAGCAGTTAGTCCATACTTTCCCAACATTACTTTGCTTTTACTAGACATTCATAGGTTTCCCAGGTGGCGCAGTAGTAAAGACTGCTTGCTAATGCAACAGACACAAGAGACTTGGGTTCGATCAGGAGAATATCCCCTGGAGAAGGAAACAGCAACCCACTCCAGTATTCTGGCCTGGAGAATCCCATGGACAGAGGAGCCTGGCAAGCTGTAGTCCATGGGGTTACAAAGAGTTAGACATATGCATGCATGCACAGCATTAATAAAATAATCATCAGAGGGGCTCATCCCTTCCAGAGGAATCAAGGCAGAGAAGGCAAGTGTGATACGCTCTAATTCTGAGGCCTGGCCTGCTTTGTGGTCTCAGGAGAGCTTGTATCTACTTCCTACTTCAAAGGGATGGGGTGGGAGAAGACCATCGTCCAATGCATCTTACAGTCCGGTGAGACACAGGGTTAGTTCACACCGTGGAAACTGATAATTGTAGAATTAAGCATAGTTCCCAGGGAAATCAGACTCTGACACCCATCAAAGGTTCACAGAAGTTTTTCTACAATTTAGCCACATAGCACATGGGTTTTCTGAATCTCCATTCAGCTGTTTCAAATGCGAGCTTTAAAGGGTCCCCTGAGCCCAATAGCAAACCCATGATTATAAAAATATTTAAAGCCACAGAAAGAATATATAGCTGTGCAGACACATGTGTTGATTTATTGTATACCATGGTTTGATACACACTGGAAGGCAAGGTTTCAGGCTGACAAAGCCTCAAAGTTGCAGGCTTCAATCCATATATTATGGCCCCAGCCTCCGAAAGGGAGAAGGGCCTAAAACAAGACCATAATATAGGGTTTCTGAAAACTCCCCGACATAAGCAGGAGACGGCATAGAAAGTTACATGACTATTTATGTGACACAAAGTCGTATTCATAGTGATATGACCACATAAATAGTATTGTGAATTTGGGGAATATGGAAATTAAAGAAAAATATTTCAAGCCCAAACCATAGATCATGAAAAATAACAAATCTTCCCAAATGTCATTTTAAAAAAAAGTTGCGATGGGAGAAGGATCAAGGTTCTAGAAATATCTGAGTTTTCTTTCTTGATGGAAATTTCATTTTCTTAAAATATCTCATTTTATATGTTGTAAATATATTACGAAAAGGAGGTGGCTTGGGTTCTTTAGGACAATTTTTGTAATTTGAAATATTATGTCATCTATATTATATGTAAGTATTATATGTCTGTAACGCTGAAATATCACATGGAACTGCACGAGACCCCAGCGTCGAACGTCCTCCTGGGGCTCCTCTGCCTCTCTCTCACCTTCGCTCACTGCTCCCCAGCCACCCTGGGCTTCTATCTGCTTCCCATGCTCGGCAGGCCTACCTGTGGGGCCTTTGCACTTCTTGTCTCTTTGTCTGGAACTTTCTGAGCTCAGATCTCCCTGGATCACCCCCTCCTCTCCTCAGGCAATCTAGTCTTGCCTTGTATCACCCCAGACTTTCCTCTTTAAGAGGCAACCAGCAAGCACCTCTTTCTACAAGATTCCAAGGTAGTGCTTGTTGACTTTTTCAAATCGGTTTCCTCACAAGAGGAAGACACGGAAGCCCACAAAGACAGAGATAAATACAAAGAGAAAGATAGGAGAAGCCCTATGATGTTTGAGTTATTTTACAATAACCCAAGAAGAGTGCTATACACAAAAAGGTGTGTGGTATGTGCATGGGTTATGAGTTAACAAATTGATGACGTGATAAAATATAAGAAGGAAGGTGTTCAGCTGATGTGGAACACAGGGACTGCCTTATGGGCAAAGCAATAGGCTATGGCATAGAAGAAGAGCAAGTTAGGCTTACAGCTTCCCTGGCGGCACAGTGGCAAAGAATCCAGCTGCCAAGCAGAACACTCAGGTTCACTCCCTGGGTTGGGAGGATTCCTTGGAGAAGGAGATGGCAATCCACTCCAGTATACTTGCCTGGGAAATCCCATGGACAGAGGAGCCTGGTGGGCTACAGGTCATGGGATCACAACAAAGTCAGGCACTACTTAGCAACTGAACAACTACAAGGTTATTCTTGTTAAAAGTCAATCATGAATAGCCAAAATACAATATGTACAGAATACAAACTAAAGATCTGTTTTACGAGAAATAAGTGTATCTTTAATGTTCTTATCACACCATATTTAAAACCTTCAGAAGGCCTGAATTTGCAAATGATGATCACAAATTGATATTATGCCTATTTATGGATAGTGTTCAAAAAGTGTAGCAGGTTAATTACCAATACATTACATAGAGTTCGATGTTTTCAGATGAGTATCATATCTGGCTGGGAATAAGTGAGAGCAGTAGAAAATCCATCCACTGTTAACTGTTTGTGAACTAGTGCCTTTAAAGGTGTGCATATCTGCTATGCTATACAGAAATTGAGAAGTTATCTTGAAACATTTTAAAAACGTTTTCACTCTCAAATGCATTCCTGGATTGTTGAAGAGGAGAAGAAGTTATGATATGTCAAATGTATTTAAACCAGATTGTACCATTTCTTCTTATTATAAGTACATAATTTACTAAAACATCATGTGAATCACAGCTATTGTTTTTACGAAAAATCAGTTTAATTTTTTAAAAAAACTCAAAGAAATTGATAAGAAATTGATGATGACTGTGAACAGAAAAGTTACTTTTGGGGAAAAAATATTAAAAATCCAAGATTTTGCACTTAAATTGCTTCACAGATTTTCTCATTTTTTTTCTATTTGAAAGAAATGTATCTAAGAAAACATAAAGAATGAACTGGGAGTACAATTTGTGCAAAACAAACAAAAATTGGTGATGAGCAGAACTTCAGAAAAGGCTTTGATGAATAAATATGTGAAGTTTCTTTTTGATAACTAGAACAGGAAATAAAAATTTGCCAGAGCTTTTATATTTATGTTCCTCAGTTATTCAGGCTAATTATTTGTTTAAGTTGTTTTATGTTAATAAAGCCTCCAAAGGTGAAGATGCAAAAAAATGAATTGGAACAAGTTTCTTGACAAAATCAAATTGACACTGAGTTATCTTATTAATATGACTGGAAGAACAATATCTCCAAAATTCTGAGGGTACAATTTGAACCTAAAATTCCAGTAAAATCAGTAATTAAGCATTTGAGTAAAAACCAAAACAAAAACAACTTCCTAGTTACAAAAGACTCAGAATGTTTATCTAGAAAAGTCACTTTGGGAAAACTCCTTGCAAAACTGGACGTGGAGCGGGTAGAGGAGAGTCACATGGTGGGTAAACATATCCATTTCCTCATCTTCATCATAGGGAGGAGCCAGGTAAAACCCACAAATCAGCACTTTCTACACTTTTGAACTACTTGGTATCACAGTCATGTAATAATATTTAATTAAAAAAAACACTCTATAGTATATTAATATCTTTAGTCACATGGTGCTTCATGGCTTACAAAGAAATTATACCTACACTGTAAAACTTTCTTCTAGCTTTTCCTAATCCATCATTCCAAGAGCTGAATAAACAGAAAAAAAAAAAAAAACACTAAGATTGTTCACAAGAGAACTACAAACTTTAGAATCTTATTTTAAAATATCTCTTTATGGAAACAGTTTTGAAAACATTCTGATAAGCATTTAAAATTCTTCAACTTTAGATTTCAATTTACTAACAATTTTAAAGCCAACTTAAAGAAAAAGAACACTTTTAAAATCATGAAAGCTTATTTAGGCACCAAAGTCCATCTTTATTTAGGACTAGTAAAGAAGTCACAAAAATTTGCAGATTTATAAAAGCTTAAAAATACCACAGAATTAAAAAAAAGTATTAAAGTTACATCATATTTTACTAATCAGTTGCCTAATTTTTTTTTTCTATTTTTTTACCTACTTACTATTTGACAGTCTCTTCGTAAGGCAATGAATATGTGATACCATTTTCTATAAAAAGAATTGGAAGATATGCCTTCCCTCTACGATGGATTAAAATTTGTTGTTACTGATAGTTCAGAGAAATTTCTTTCAGGTTCACAACCTGTTATTGCTATTTTAATACAAATTACTAGATTCATTATTAAATTTGGGAAACCTTTTTCAAGTTTCTGTTATGTATGAGCTGGAGAATTTGGAAGAATTTTTTGTTGATCAATTCTTGGCTTCACAAAGATAAAACTTCGTTTCTTTGTCACTATTGGATTTGGACCTTCATTTTGTAGGGCTTGGAGACTCTATGGTTTTGAGCCTTATTTTTAAGAATATACAATTATGAATACAAATATGCAATTTATAGTACAGGGCCTGAGAAAGGGCTTATGCAAATGAAGATCTCAAAGCTTTAGTTTTATTAAGCTTGTGGTGTCTTATAAACACCTTGCTCTCTTAGCCAAATATCTTAATTATGATTACTGGACCTGTATTAGCAGCCAGAGGTAAATGTATTTCTAGAAATCTCTTGACAGTGGGACAGTTCACAATAGCTATTCTTGGAAGTGACTGTTAGCCACATAAATATATCCCACTAATCCTCAAATTAACATATCCTCAGTTCAAATTCCCTTTGTGTGACTTTTCAGGATGCTTATGGCTACTCCATCACATATCATCTGGTATGAGGCTTCCCTGGTGGCTCAGTGGTAATGCAGCAGACACAGGAGACTTGGTTTTGATCCCTGGGTTGGGAAGGTCCCCTGGAGGAGGAAATGGCAACCCACTCCAGCATTCTTGCCTGGGAAATCCCACGGACAGAAGAGCCTGACAGGCTACAGTCCATGGGGTTGCAAACAGTTGGACACAACTGAGCACACACAGGAAAAATGGAAAGAGAAAAGTCTTAACTGTTCTCTTAATTTGATTGCACGCACAAATTTTTTTGGTGGTTGCACATTTTATGAATATGAACATGTGAACGAATGTCTGGGGCTTCTCTGAGAGCTTTAGAAGGAGTCCACACAAGTGAGGGGCCCAGAGTTTAAAGGTCATTGTTTTGTTGTTTAGTCATTAAGTCGTGTCTGACTCTCTGTGACCCCATGGACTGTAGCCCACCAGGCTCCTCTGTCCATGGGGTTCCCCAGGCAGGAGTCTGGAGTGGGTTGCTATTTCCTTCTCCAGGGGCGCTTCCCAACTCGGGGATCATACCTGCGTCTCCTGCACTGCAGGTGGATTCTTTACCACTGAGCCACCGGGGAAGTTCCTTAAGTGTCATTAACTTAACAGTAAAGTGAAAAGGGAAGTGTTAGTTGCTCAGTTGTGTCAGTCTCTGTTACCCCTTGTCACAAAGACTGTAACTCTTTGTGACCCTGCCAGGCCCCTCTGTGCATGGGATTCTCCAGGCAAGAATGCTGGAGTGAGCAGTCATTCTCTTCTCCAGGGGATCTTCCCAACCAGGCACATTCTTTACCGCCTGAGCCACCAGGAAAGTCCTGGAGTGAGGAAAGCATCTAGGTAAATCACTTCGTTTTCTCCCCAAGTATTTACTGTCCCAGTACCATTTACTGAAAGGTCTATCATTTCCCCCATTGGACTGCCCTTATTGACTTTTTTTTTTTCTCATTGACTTTTTAAGTTGGATTTTCACTTTCATTTTATTTCTAATTTGATGTCCTTGCATAAAAGTGACATCTACTGATTTTTGTTATAACTTGCATTTAGTGACTTTACTGAGCCATCTAACTTGATTCTTTTTTTTCAACACATAGTAAAAATTGTCTGCAACAAATGATAATTTCACATATTCTTTCCCAATGATTTTCTTCTGAACGTGTTTTTATGACATTGATTTGGAATTATAAAGTGATATTAAATAAATGAATTTATTCTTATCATATTCTTGCCTTCACTGGACTACTTCAAATGTTTTATTATTTAGTATAAAATATTTGCTCTGAGTTTTGGAAGATATATTCCCAGCCTGTTTGAGAACTTTCTGTCTTAATTTATGATACATTATTAAAAAACAGGAACAGCTGTTAAATTCTATTCAGTCTCTCTCTGTCTCTCTCTCTCTCTCTTTTTTTTTTTGCATCTGATGAAATGCTTATGTGAAATTTCTTTTTTAAATAATTAATGCACTAAATCATGTTAACAGCCTTCCTAGATTTGAATGGTAGGGTGAAACAAGCCCACTTCTTCACTGTCTGTTACCCTCTTTTATTTTGTTGGATTCACTAGGTTAATAAGAATATCTTTAACTTACACTAATAAGTGAGGGGAAACTATATTTTTCAGTTTTTTTCCTATGTTTATCTGGCTTTATTTTCAGATTTAGCGTCACAAATTTGTCTAGGAAGTTTCCATAGTTTTCAGTGCTATAATATAGTTAAGCTGACGGATGAAATTATGTGTCCCTTGAAAGTTGATAAATAATTCTGTGCCTGAAAACTGTTTATGGTAGATATGAGAAGTTTTTAAATTCCTTTAAAAATTGTTAGTATAATCTTTTTTTTTTTTTTTTTTTACCATCTCTTCCCTGGGTGAATAGTTTTGGTAACACGTTTCCTAAAAATAATCTATTTCATTTGTTTTATATACTCAAATGATTGGTATGATATTGAACATACATTATTTTGTTATGATTTAAAATATTTTTAATTTTAAATCTTTGCTTTCTTCTTTTTCCACCTCTGTTGTTGGTAACGTATTTTTGTGTTCTATCAATTTGTCTATTTTATTAGTCCTTTCAAAGAACTTCTGTTTACTTTGTGTTAATTTTGGGTACTAATTATCTCTACTTTCTAGCAAATAACATTTTTTTCCTAAGAGTTTCTTTGAAAAGCATGTATTCAAAATGCAGAAAACAGTGGAAGCAGAAAAAATGTTTCTCAGCCATCAATCCCTAAGTTACTTTCATGTCTGATCTTTTAATAAATGGTCACTTTTTCCTTCTATAAAGTATATTTTTACAATTAAAAAAAAAGTTGCATCTTTCTAGATGTTTAAGTTGCCTTTGTTTTGAAAAATCCCACATCAGGTCATCATTTACAAGTCGAGTTACTAGAAAAGCAAGAGAAACTCCTGAGGAATTCAGAAGTGCACTTAAGTACTCTGCCCTCTCAGAGGCCTATTTAAGATGGGGTCAAGGTGCTCTCGGTTAGAATCGCATAGAAAAAACACCTTGCTTGTTTCTTTGCCAAGTGAAAACTTAATCGTTTATTATTTCACAGTCTCGCCCCATCTTCATCTTCTTAGAATCCTCCCTTAGCCGCTCTTGGCTTTTGCTGGAAGAACAGCCTCTGCAGCTGTCGCCTGGCTGGAGGAAAGGCGGGGGACCCCATGGCCCCCCTGCCCAGGAACCGGGGACATCGCCACCTTCTGTGCCCTTAGGACTACATCAGGTTCACCTAGAGTAGGTTTTGGCAAAATGTCTGCCAATGAATCATTTCCCCGCTTCCTGGAGATGTTAAGCAATATTCTTTGCTTTGTCTGCACTTTCAGGAGGAGAGAAGGTGTATCTGCAAAGGATGGTGCTGAAGTATGAAGCTGCTGCTGCAGCCTTGAAGCTGGAAGGCTCGCCCTGAAGTTGACGGGTTGAGGTTCCCATCAGCCAAACCCACCTCTGTGTTCCTGTTCTAACCGCATTGTCTGCCTGGGAAAAAGAAAAGACACCCTCAATCCGTCACCTGAAGTAGCCACAATTAGGAGAGTGTCAGGACTGCATTGTCTGAGTTCTTTGCCAGGATCCCGGGAGTAGGGGTGAGGAGGGACAAAGGTGTGGGCTGAGCAGACCCTTCAGACAACGCCATCGTCTCCAGGGTGGGGAGATCTCTTTAAAAAAAAAAAACATGTGAGGCTCCCCTGGAAATGTTCATGTCCTTCTTCTCAAGGGCACATACGGCAAAAGTGACCCCGGCTCTCAGATCACAGGCTCTGTGCAATCTGAACTTTCTGAGTCACGGTGTTGTTGGCTGTGTTTTGTTTTCCTCCAGGGATTAGACAGAAGTTGGACATAAAAGGACTTTTAGGTCAGCCAGAGTTGGCCTCTGCCTGTGACACTTCTAGCTTGGTCATCACCCTGCTCTCAGCAACCCTCGCTGTTGTGGACAGAAAGATGCCTTGTGCTCCCACAAAAGCAAAAGCATCTTTTCAGAGGCAGAGATGCCATCCCTGGCTCATCTCTCCTCCCACCTCGGCCTACACAGAAACAAGGGAGGGCGCCCAGGGGGCTGCTCCCAGGACCGGGTCCCCAGGCCCCGGGGCGCTGACCGGGTGGGCGGTGCCGGCCGGGTGGGTCTGGCCGCCCACAGCTGTCGGCGGGGCTGCCCTGCAGCTGCGCGGCCCTGGAGCCGGCCCGGCCCATCCATCAGCAGGGCCCCTCGGCCAGCAGCTTTCCGGCCGGCCGGACGCCCTCGCGGCCCCGGGCCGGGTCTAGACGTCCCCTCCCGCACAGCCCGCGCTATCTGTCAACTTCTGGGTGAACTCCGTTTCCCCTCCTGACCTCTCGTTCACCCCGGACAAACGTGAAAGTGTGAACCGGGCCTCCGAGGGGCCAAGAGGCCTCTTAACCCGCCCGGCTCCTCCAGCCGCACATCAAACAGCCGGCCTCG
>SJXQ01010128.1:120110-195128 GCA_006408695.1 Aepyceros melampus | reverse complement strand
CAGCCGGCCTCGCCCCTCCCGCTGCCGGGGCCCTCCTGCCTGTGCACCGGGCTGCCGGGAGCCGTCCACCTGCATAAACGGGCCCTGGGTGGCCGGCAGGATGTGGGGCGGCTCACGACACATCAAACCAAAACAGGAGACAGCGGAGCACGCTTGCCACCTGCTAGGCCTCTCGGAGTGTTTCAGGAAAGGACATGGGCCCAAAGCAGCCATAGTTCCCGGGGAGGAAGCCTGCGGTAGCTCCCCTCCAGGCCTTGGGTGGGAGAGGGCCGAGGACCCCCATGGAGGAGTGCCC
Organism: Aepyceros melampus; assembly: GCA_006408695.1. Lineage (NCBI taxonomy): Eukaryota > Metazoa > Chordata > Mammalia > Artiodactyla > Bovidae > Aepyceros > Aepyceros melampus. Next base: position 194,833 of record SJXQ01010128.1, on the reverse strand, counting down.
CGACCCTGCCCCAGGGGATGGTGACCTCACCTTGGGAGCTGTCTGGCTTTAGAGGTCTGAATACAAGTGCGCTAAGAACTCAAATGGCTTTCCCCCCGCTCTCTTCCAAAAGTGTTAGTTGCTCAGTTGTGTCTGACTCTTTGTGACCCCACGAACTGTAGCCCACCGGGCTCCTCTGTGCATGCGATTCTCCAGGCAAGAACACTGGAGTGGGCTGCCATTCCCTTCTCCAGGAGATCTTCCCAACCCAGGGATTGAATATTGCATAATAATAATCTGCTCTGTAAAAGCAGAGATGTTAAAAAGATGGAGGCCATGGCTCTTCTCCCGGCTGGGAGCCTGGTTCTGCTCTGATTGCCTCCCTCTCTTTCCCACTCCTCCAGGCCTCCCCAGAAACCCAGTCGTTACCACATCACCTTTGCCTCAACCATGGCCTTGAAGGCCCAGGGGTGGTGAGGGGTTCTTTAGTGGCAGTTGAGTCGCCAAAGCCTGGTTTTGCAAAGCCTCCCTGACTCAAAGACCTGAAGGTAGATGGTTAGATATGTGCTGAGAAATGCTGTCCTTCCATGGTGAAGAGACAAAGGAGAGTTCTTTCAGGCTTCAAGTTCTCCCAGAGGGGAAGGTTGAGGGGCTCTTTAGTGGCAGTTGAGTCGCCAAAGCCTGGTTTTGCAAAGCCTCCCTGACTCAAAGACCTGAAGGTAGGTGGTTAGATATGTGCTGAGAAATGCTGTCCTTCCATGGTGAAGAGACAAAGGAGAGTTCTTTCAGGCTTCAAGGTCTCCCAGAGGGGAAGATTGCTGCTCCAGTGAACCCAGAAGGCTGGGTCAAGGCTGTGCGGGCTGGCGGGGCTGGCGGGGCCCTGTCTCCTGAGAGCTCCCCACTGGAGATGGCAGAGGGGCCATGGGTGTGCAGGCTAGACTGGGGCTCCCCCACCCAGTTCTGCGAGCAGAGGAGCAGCCCTGGGAGCCCCAGGGCCCAACCTGAGGGGCCCCTGACCCGGAAAGCACAGGGCCCCCCAGGAGAGCTCTGTGTGCAGCTCTTCATGACTTCTAGGAAATGAAAGACTTTGAGTAAAAATGAAGCCATCACTTTGAAGTTGCTTGTTGAACATTATTGATGAGTGTATTAACACATACTTATCTCTGCCAGATCGTGTTATAGCACCGAAAGTCCCTGGGTTCTGGATTCTAGAGCCATTTCTTTGACTTGCTTTGTACATGTGAGTGTATTTCCATCTCCTAAAGGTCTCAGGTTGTGATCATATTTCCTGTCTTGTCGTATTTGGTTTGCTCTGTTATACTGGGCAGGTTGGGACATAATTCTTATGGATATAGGTCATGGGTCTTCCCTGGTGGCTCAGCAGTAAAGAATACAACTGCTAATGCAGGAGACACAGGAGACTTGGGTTTGATCCCTGGGCCAGGAAGATCCCTGGAGAAGGAAATGGCCACTCACACCCATATTCTTGCCTGAAGAATCCCCATGGACAAAGGAGCCTGGTGGACTACAGTCCATGGGGTCACAGAGAGTCATACATGACTGAATGACTAAGCACACACACAAGATGAGGCCATGCTGGAGCAGGGTTGGCCCTGATCCAATGTGACAAGGGACTGATAAAAAGAAGAGAGAGATGCTGAGACAGAAACAGGGAGAGGAAGGCCCTGTGACAGTGGAGGAGAGAGTAGAGTGATGCGGTCACAAGCCAAGGATCGCAGGACAAACACCCAATGCTAGGAGTGGTGAGAAGGACCCCCCATAGGTTTCAGAGGGTCCTGCCAACACCTGGATTTCAGCCTTCTGATCTCCAGAACTACAGGAGAAAAAAATTCCTGTTGCTTTAAGCTACCGGGTTTGTTGCGTTTGGTGACAGAAACCACAGGCAACCATAGGAACGCAACAGCATTATCTTACTTTCCCCAAACTTATCTGATCTGATAACACCTTCTTCTTTGATAGCCTGTCTTGGGAGCACTTGGCCAGCCCAGTGTGGCCCTCCCCGCTTGCCTGCCTCGATGGCCTTTCCTCTTTATTGATATCTGCATCCACTAGGAGCAGTGTGGTATACAGGGTAGTGGCCCCAGAAAGACGTGCACCCCTTAATCCTAGAACCTGTGACTCTGTGGGTTACATGCCAAAGAGGACTTAAGGTGGCAGGTGGACTTAAGGCTGCGGATCTACTGATTTTACATTAGGGAGATTGTCCAGGTGGGTTCAGGAGATTGTCCAGGTAGTCATGAGTTTCCTTAAAAGAGAAAGAGGGAGTCAGAAAGATGGGAAGGGCTCAGCCCAAGATGCTGGTTTTGAGGACAATGCAAGGTGCCACAAGCCAAGAAAGGTGGGTACTGTCTAGAAACTGGAAAAGGGAAGGAAATGGATTGTCCTCAAGAGCCTTGAAAAGGAATTCTGTCCTGCTGACACCTTGAACTTGGCTCAGGGAGCTAGCTAGGTTCATGTTGTGCTTCTGATTTGTGGTACATTAAGGTGATAAATTTATGTTGTTTTGAGACACTAAGCCTGTGGCAATTTGTCATATTAGCAATAGGAAATTAATACAAGCAGCTGGTCAAACAATTCTTGTTTCTTAAGAAAATCTGTCTTTCTATCTGAAAAGTTAAATTTAAGACTTTTTCAGAATCTTGTTCCAGAATGTTACCTCTATCAGCATGAATTTGTCTCCTCTTAGATACCAGACAAGACTGTGTATATGAGTGTTTGTAACAAGGCAAAGACAGTACAGTTTAAAGCTGTTTCCCTAGCGGATTTGAGCTTTTCCTGGAAGAGATCTTCCAGAATGCTGGCATGGTTCTGTTTCAGATCAACCTTTGACTTCATGGTGCTTCTTCCAGGAGCTTGAGATCATTTAAATCATAATGTGATTGGAAGTGTAATGATGAAAACACGGTGTAGGTTCCTTATAATTTGTCATGAATTTGCTGCATTATCTGGTTAATCAGCTCTGTTCCCTGTTTCCCAGCTCCCCCATCTCTGCCCCTAGGTCTTTTATCTGAGTTTCTGGGTTTTGAGGTATATGTGAACTTTCCACCACGTGCATCTCAACAGTCATATGGATTTGATACATGGCTGGTGTTGGAGAAGACTTTCAAGAGTCCATTGGACAGCAGGGAGATCAAACCAGTCAATAGTAAAACAAATCAACCCTGAATATTCATTCAAGACCGATGGAAGGACTGATGCTGAAGCTCCAATAGTTTGGCCATCTGATGTGAAGAGTTGAGTCCTTGGAAAAGGCCCTGATGCTGGGAAAGATTGAGGTCAGGAGGAGAAGGGGGCTACAGAGGATGAGATGGTTGGATGGCATCACCGACTCAATGGGCTTGAGTTTGAGCAAATGAACATGGGTTTGAGCAAACTCCAGGAGATGGTGAAGGATGGGGAAGCCTGGCGTGCCGTTGTCCATGGGGTCACAGAGTGGGATACAACTTAGTGACTGAACAATAACAGTGAAGGGATCCCGCCTTATCAGTTAGCCTGGATGTGTCCTCATTCACTCCAATGTACCTCACAGAGTTGGGTTTGACAGACTAAATAAAGGCATTAAAATTTTAAGGTAAGTGTTGGAAAGCTGGAACAGCTACCCTCATCTTCCTGCGTGGAGACAGTGATGACCAGAAGCAGTTCAGTTCAGTCGCTTGGTTGTGTCCGACTCTTTGCGACCCCATGGACTGCAGCACGCCAGGCCTCCGTGTCCATCCCCAACTCCCAGAGTTTGCTCAAACTCATGTCCATTGTGTCAGTGATTCCATCCAACCATCTCATCCTCTGTCATCCTCCTTCTCCTGCCTTCAATCTTTCCCAGCATCAGGGTCTTTTCCAATGAGTCAGCTCTTCCCATCAGGTGGCCAAAGTATTGGAGTTTCAGCTTTAGCATCAGTCCTTTCAGTGAATATTCAGGACTGCTTTCCTTTAGGATGGACTAAGAAGCAGGTCCAATGCAAAAAGAATTTCGCAGAAAATTGAAGGGAGTGAGAACAGGGCTGTGCGTTGAGATCCTTCCTAATCTTTTTTTCCAACCATCTCATCCTCTGTCATCCTCCTTCTCCTGCCTTCAATCTTTCCCAGCATCAGGGTCTTTTCCAATGAGTCAGCTCTTCCCATCAGGTGGCCAAAGTATTGGAGTTTCAGCTTTAGCATCAGTCCTTTCAGTGAATATTCAGGACTGCTTTCCTTTAGGATGGACTAAGAAGCAGTCCAATGCAAAAAGAATTTCGCAGAAAATTGAAGGGAGTGAGAACAGGGCTGTGCGTTGAGATCCTTCCTAATCTTTTTCCTTCCCTCCCTCCCTTCCTCGCTCTCTCTTGTACTTTTATGCTCTCAGATAGTCCTCATGGCAACGGAGAGGAGTAACTGCTCCGGCAGGTGCCTGGAGATGTCCATGGCGTTGGAGGCAGGGAGCCATCTCTCCTTGTCGGACAGGAGGCCCCTCGGCCACTGGATGAGCCAATGCTTTTGGGGGTCTGTGCACGGTGACACAAATTCGGAGGGGTGTGCTCAAAGGTTACTTATATATTTCACATAACGCAAATTTGAGCGTGGAAAAGCCAGGGAGTGTTAATCAAATGTCAGCTCCGAGACACTTCGTGGGCCGTTTCTGGTGTGTTTGTGGAGCGGGCCTGGCTGGGGCCCTGCAGGACATGTGTGTCCCCGAGGGAGGGCACAGACTGCGCGCGAGCGTGGGGCCCGATGGGGAGCGGGGACAGGACGCTCTGAAACACACACTCGGGCCGTGCCTGTGCGGGCCCTCCTAGACTGGGGCCTGTTCCTGTCCCACCCCTCTTGGGAAGTTTGATTCCACGAGGGAAATACTACACAAGAAGAATCAGTGCAGAGTTATGCCTGGCGTGATGACGCGCGGGTGATGAGCACCAACCCCAACTGTGGGGAGGAACAGGCCCTGCGGCCGCCCCCTGGAGCCAGAGCACCTTCCAGCCGCACCCGGCATCCTGGAGGCTCCTCTGCTCCTGCCTGGGAAGCCAGTCGCCACCGCTCTCCCTCTGCTCTGATCAAAACAGAGCTGCAGTCCCAGTCACAAACTCAAGAGTCTTTTGACAGCAGCAATTAAGCAACTTAATTAATGAGTGAATAAAAATGATAATATTTACTGAATGGGAGCATTCTGTTTTGCATTTTTATTCAAACTCTGCACCTGAAGGATGCCACCCGGCAGTCTCCCAGCACCCCTGTCACCACGGAGGCTTGCAACCCTGTCTGCCTCTGACTCTCCCTTCCCCTCGGTCTCTCTCCTCCTCTCTCTCTTTCTGTGTCTCTCTTTGCTTTGTCTGTCTCCCCCCATCTCTCTCCCCACCCCGTCTCTGTATCTCTCTTTCCTTTGTCTCTATCTCCCCCATCTCTCTCCCCTCTCTCTCTCTCTGTGTCTCTCTTTGCTTTGTCTGTCTCCCCCCATCTCTCTCCCCTCTCTCTCTCTGTGTCTCTCTTTCCTTTGTGTCTGTCTCTCCCCCATCTCTCTCCCCTCTCTCTCTCTCTGTGTCTCTCTTTGCTTTGTGTCTGTTTCTCCCCCATCTCTCTCCTCTTCTTTCTGTGTCTCTCTTTGCTTTGTGTCTGTCTCTCCCCCATCTCTCTCCCCTCTCTCTCTCTGTGTCTCTCTTTCCTTTGTGTCTGTCTCTCCCCCATCTCTCTCCCCTCTCTCTCTCTGTGTCTCTCTTTCCTTTGTGTCTGTCTCTCCCCCCTCTCTCTCCCCTCTCTCTCTCTGTGTCTCTCTTTCCTTTGTGTCTGTCTCTCCCCCATCTCTCTCCCCTCTCTCTCTCTGTGTCTCTCTTTCCTTTGTGTCTGTCTCTCCCCCCTCTCTCTCCCCTCTCTCTCTCTGTGTCTCTCTTTCCTTTGTGTCTGTCTCTCCCCCATCTCTCTCCCCTCTCTCTCTCTGTGTCTCTCTTTCCTTTGTGTCTGTCTCTCCCCCCTCTCTCTCCCCTCTCTCTCTCTGTGTCTCTCTTTCCTTTGTGTCTGTCTCTCCCCCATCTCTCTCCCCTCTCTCTCTCTGTGTCTCTCTTTCCTTTGTGTCTGTCTCTCCCCCCTCTCTCTCCCCTCTCTCTCTCTGTGTCTCTCTTTCCTTTGTGTCTGTCTCTCCCCCATCTCTCTCCCCTCTCTCTCTCTGTGTCTCTCTTTCCTTTGTGTCTGTCTCTCCCCCATCTCTCTCCCCTCTCTCTCTCTGTGTCTCTCTTTCCTTTGTGTCTGTCTCTCCCCCATCTCTCTCCCCTCTCTCTCTCTCTGTGTCTCTCTTTGCTTTGTGTCTGTCTCTCCCCCATCTCTCTCCTCTTCTTTTGTGTCTCTCTTTCCTTTGTGTCTGTCTGTCAGTCTCCGTCCTCATCTCCCTTCGGCCTCTGTCTTTCCTTCTCTTTGTCTCTGTCTGTCCGTCCCTCACTCCTTCTCTCTCTATAACTCCCTCTCCTCTCTGCTTCTTTCTATCTCCTGCTTCCTTTACTTTGAGCCTCACAGACACTCCAAAAGGAACAAACCCAGTGGAAGACAATCATTCAAGGCTAATCTCTTTCCTGTTTCCAAGAGGAAAAAATCTTTATCTCTGTTACAGCCTCTGTGTGTCCAGTTCTTTGCGACCCTGTGGACTATAGCCCTCCAGGCTCCTCTGTCCATGGAATTTTCCAGGCAAGAATCCTGGAGTGGGTTGCCATTTACTTCTCCTGGGGATCTTCCCAACCCAGGGATCAAACCTGCCTCTCCTGCACTGGCAGACAAATTGTTTACCACTGAGCCACCTGGGAAGCCCGTCATAGTCTCTCTTCACTCCTAAAAATCTCATTCGTACATGAAGGACAATTTCATGATTCTTTTCTGAGGCTGAAGTTTACATCAAAGTGGTGATTAATTACTAATAAGGGTGTAATAAAACATTAATGCATTTTGTAATTAACCAGCTCAGGAATGACATCCCCCATCTCTCCGTGAGTGACAAGCTCACAAGCTTGAGTGTGTGCGCACCCGCGTGTGCACACACACACACACACACACTCACAGAGAACTTCTTAAAAATTTCTTTATTTGGCCATTCATCTCAGCAGCGCCCTCAATGCATTCCATTCTTTTTAAAAGCCACATATATTTTCCTCAATGAAATATAGAATCCATCTCGGGTGTAAGAAGAGCCCCATCTGTAATTATTTCATGGTGACAGACAGTGAGTGTTTTAGCTATTATTTCTGATGGTGTTGTCATGGATGCCAACTATGTATGGTGGAGGGAGCCAGCCACGCTGGGAAACCCACCTGGAGAGCAGGCTCCTTTTTTCTGTAGTGAAAGGTTCCCGAGTTTGACAGGCCCACCATCCTGTTAAGCTTAATTAGTCAGGAGAGAAAAATCACTGGCTTCAGAGTGTTAGGTTTGGGACTCCCTCCCTTTCCCCCCTTTCCACTCGGAATGTGACATTCTTTGGCGAAGAGGCAGCCCCAAGTGGGGTGCGTGTTGCATACGTCCCGCTCCTCTGCCCCTCCCCGCATGGGACGCCTCTCTGAAGGCCCATCTTGTGTCTCGCAAGGCCGTGGAGAACCTTCCAGGTTGCTGTGGAGCCTGTGTGTGGGCAGCACTGACATGAGGGCCCCGAGAGAAAGATGGATTTATTCCAGGATGAAAGTGGCTGCAACGGGCTCCAATAGGAGTTGCGCTGGTTGGAAGAGGACGTCACCCCACAGTGGGGTCACACCACTCCCTGTCCTTGCCTCTCTGTGTCCACACTATGGCCAGCACTCCCCCACGCCAATGCCAGCTGTGGCCGCAGGACTGGTCCTGGCCGAGGGGACAGAGTCCACGCTCCCTGAGCTGAGCAGTGTGCTTCTGTGCTCCCACTTTCTTTCTTGGGCATGTGCTTCTCCCATAGGGGCGCCGGCCTGCTGGTGGAGAGGGGGCACACAGAGGGGGCTGAGCCGTCCTGGCCGAGGCCATGCCCATGGGCCAGTCCCGGGCTGGTCAGCCCCCCACTGCTGACAGGTGTCTGAGTGAGTCCAGCTGGGGTCACCAAAATGGCCCAGCCAAATCATAAACTTGTGACAAATGCCAGGTTAGATTTTAAACATGAAGGCCCTGAGTCTGGGATGGATTCTCACACCCTAGTGGCTTGGCTGGTGTTCAAGGCTCTTCAAAGAACCATCAGACAGAAACCACTGGGAGGGTCCCCTGCCCGCGTCCCCCAGTGTCCAGCAGGTGGTCGGGACCTCCTCAGCCGCAGGTGCTGGCTGTGAAGGAAGGTCATGGAAATAAATGGCAGGGAGGGGAGGTGAGGGGCCAGGCTTGCAGGGAGGGGTGGAGACGGGCAGAGGGGTGTGGACTGTCCCTGGAGACCACTGCAGGGGTTGCTTCCAGCTTCAGCCAGCCAAACCTCCTGCATCTGTTTCTATTCAACTAGTTAAACTCGACAAGAAAGACAGGATGGGTCTCCAGTGGGGAATCCGTCTTGGAGAGTGTTAGAGAGAGCTGAGCACCAGGTGAGACCTGGTGAAAGGGCGGGTGAAAGGCCACCTGTCTCCCTGCAGAATCTGGGGTGCGAGGGCCCAGGACTGGGGTACGGGCAGGGGTCATCTGGGCTCTGGTTCTGGCCCAATCCCAACCCCAGGGAGACAGAGCGGTATGGTGCCTGTAACTCAGAGCACAGTCTAGGTGAGGGTGCAAGCAGGGGCTCAGCCTGGGACCTCTCTCCATGACCTCCGTTAGAAAAGTCTGATCCACCTTCACTCACGTTCGGCCTTCGTCAGCTCATTAGCACTCCGATTGGTCTCCTTACCAGTCAAAGGGTCACTGCAACGATCAAGTTGGGGAACAGGATGGCTGACCTCACGCTGTCCCCTCTGCACTGCAAGAATTCCGTGGAGGGCAGCCAGTACCATTTTGTTATTAAGATTGTTCCTGTAGGCACTTCCCAGGAGGCCCAGTGGTAAAGAATCCTCTTGCAATGCAGGAGATGTGGGTTCGATTCCTGGGTCAGGAAGATCCCCTGGAGCAGGAAATGGCAACCAGCTCCAGAATTCTTCTCTGGAGAATCCCATGGACAGAGGAGCCTGGCGGGCCACAGTCCATGGGATCACACAGAGTCAGACACGACACGTCTCTGTTGTCAAGACAAAGCTCCCTGAACCTCATTTCTCTATGTGCTCAGCTGGTTTAAAATGAGGCAATCAGTATTAGGATATTTTGCTCCATCATCCTTTTGTTTTACTTAGGAAATGAAAAAGAAACACTTGAGGATAGGTGGGTTAGGGGTCCCAAGCGGGAGAGAAAGATGCATGTGGGGGAGTCATCCGTGCTTACAGAGGAGCTTGATATAAAGGGACGATATGAATGACCGAGAGACCACTGCAGGAGCCGGACCCCCCGGGTTTCCTTCTGCTGTTGCCGGGGCTGTCACTGCTGAACGCAGCGATCCTATAGGAATGCCCGCAGGAACTTCAGTCAGTGAGTTTATAAACCAGGAGATTTTACAAAGGAAAAGCGCCAATAAACGATCACAGTGGGTGCTGGTGGTTCTGGAAAGGCAGCCTCGGGTGTGGACAGAGCGCTGGCAACAGGGTCACCAGGCCTTGGCGTCCTGGCCGGTTACCCCTGGATACTGTCCTTGGACAGCACGCCGAACACCATGAGATCACAGCTGATCTGAGATCACAGCCCCACACCCGAAACTGGGAGTAACTAGTGATGATTATGCTCTCTCTGTCTCCCTCGGGATGGAGGTGAGCAGCAGCTCTGGCGACGCTCGTGCCGATGGTGTGAAATCTGCTAGATGCTGAGTAGCGCGTGGAGTTTCAGTAACAACCAGGCTCAGTGACTTGTGCCTGCTGAGTGCCCGCCCTGTGCTGGTCACGATCTCTCTGCGGTGTGTCCCACTGCCTTCACAGCCATCAGCTACAGTGTTCACCTATCACTGGATGGCTCAGTGACTGCTGATGGCACGGTGTTACCCGTCAGGTGTGGCATTTCACACCACGTGTCCATGCCCCCAAACACTGGGTCAGAAGGATGTTAGCCTAGTGACTTGGAGTCTCTCAACACTGGTGGCTGGCGTGGGTCGCTATGTGTCATGATGGGGGTCAGTCTGGGACTGTGGACCTTTGCGGAGATTGAAGGCAGTTCATTGGCTGCAAAACTGGTGATCAGATGGTTGGGTACAAGCAAGAGCGCGTGTGCATGATGAAACCGTGATAGATGGCTCCCTTGTGCAGATGGAACACATTTGGCAAGAAGGGGCAGATCTGCACTGCCCACTTGGATTCGGTGGGGCTGTCTGCAGAGGTCCAGAACTTTCCACCAGCTCAGGGGCCCGGCCTTCCAACCCTGAGCCTCCTTGTTCCATCTCTGTGTAGAGTCAGCCTTGCTGGGCTTGAGCAGACATGACTTGAGAAGACCTTTTTGAATGCCCGTTTGTCACTGTTGCAACCTCAACTGCTCTTTAGCTGAACATTAGCACCAGGAGATCAGTGTGATCCATGTCACTTTCTTCGTTCTGATTACACACAGGTCAGGATTTCTCCCTCTTGTTTTACTGATGCTTTAAACCTCCTTTTCAGTCCACCCTAAATATGACTGTTGGATCTTTGACGCTGCTTCGACTGTGGGAACATCTGCCCATACACTCTGGGTAACATGGCTCTGTCACTCCCGGAAGCCCCATGTCCCAGGCCCAGACACGTCCAGACACGTGAACTTGAATATCCTCCATGACGCCCCTGCCCCGGTGTGAACACTGACACGGGCATGTGAGCCACCCCAGGTGCTCAGCGTCAGGCTCGAGAGGTCCCAGGCTGAGCCCCTGCTTGCACCCTCGCCTAGACTGTGCTCTGAGTTACAGAGGACACAGGAGAATTCAATCCAATTCTCGATTCGCAGCCACCTGCTAGCTAATGAGTGACATCATTTAACAGTGTTTTGAAAAGAGAGATTTCAAGTTGTTTTGAAAACTGAAGAAAAAATACAAATGTTTGAGTGTTAAACATTTTGCCCAAATACTAAAATGTTAATGTCTTTTTATTATGACAGTTGTACAGGAACCGAGTTTCAGCAATCTCAATGAGAATCTGAGCGCTGAGCGTGGTAAATGTGATGGCAGCAGAGAGGCAGCTGAAAAATCAAGTTTAAAGAAAAGAAAGGTGTTCAACTTTCTTAAGATTTCCCCAGATTCGCTGGATATTTCACTTTCTTGTTTAATCATTTAACTAAAATGTTTCAAAAGGTCTCAATTTCTTTCCATATCCTATAATCATTATTTATTATTTTTTCTGATTATAAAAGAGATGCTTTTAGTTGAAATATTGGAAAATACAGAGGTGCAGAGAATAAAATAAAAATCACCCCAAATACCAAGCCTTAGGAACAACTGTATACATATCCATATTATTTTGAAGCATATGTGTGTGTGTGTGTGTATATATATATAATATAAAATACTCCAAATGTCAAAAAACAAAATTTGGACAATAAATAGAAAATTGTATTCTGACTTTGTCTCTTAATATTATTAGTTAAGTTAGTTCAGTCGCTCAGCTGTGTCCGACTCTGCGACCCCATGAATCGCAGTATGCCAGGCCTCCCTAGTTTTAAAAATATAGCCTTTATTACTTTTATTTTTCTTTATTACATGTTTATATATTCTTTGTTAGAAAAACAAAAAATTAAACAGAAAATAAAATAAAAAATAAAACAGAAAATAAAAAATAAACAGAAAATAAAAGCCAGTAAAAAATTCCTTCACTTAGAAATGACTATTGTTATCCGTTTAGTTTCATTTTGTTCCTGTTTTTATACACTTTGAATAAAAATAGTATTATGTATGTGTGCATGTATATTTATATAAATATCAGTATGCTTATATAAATTATATATCTTATATATGATTATACATTATAATTATCCATAAGTTATATATGATTTATAAAAATATAGATTTATATAAGTTTATGTGATATACATAATTTACATACACATAATCCCTGGTGGCTCAGATGGTAAAGAATCTACCTGCAATGCAAGAGACCTGGGTTCTATCTCCGAGTCAAGAAGATCCCCTTGAGAAGGGAATGGCAACTCACTCCAGTATTCTGGCCTGGAGAACCCCATGGACAGAGGAGCCTAGCGGGCTACAGTCCATGGGGCTGCAAAGTCAGACTTGACTGAGTGACTACACTTTCACTTTCTTTTCAGTATTAATCCAAAGACTGTATTATGCACATGTTATTTTCTAGTAGTAGCGATAAGTTTGTACATCATTTCCTGTCCGTTATGTAAATTGACATTTTTAACTAGCTGGTTCAGAAGGGAGCTACAGCCACATGATACTCAAACTCATGATTTTGACCTCAGATTCACTGAGTCACAGGGTAAGTCACAGGGTAAAAAGTTTGAAAATCAGAAAATCAGAAGACAGACCATGGGGTCGCAAAGAGTTGGACACGACTGAACACTTTCACTTTCACATAAAGATTTAATTTTACAATAAATAATATTATATAACTATAGCAAATGATATATCATGTGATCACTCCTATTAGTTGCATGGCGTTCTACTATTAAATAACAGATGAAAATAAATAACAGATGGCCTATTATCAGACACCTAGGTTATAGTCAGCTTTCTACTATTTATAATGAAGCCATGAACAAAATTCATAGCTAGATATTCATGGAGACCTCCTAGTCATTTCTGAAATAATACATAGAAGTAGAATTTTGGGGTCAATGAAAACATGATTTTTTTTACATTCAGCAGATATTCCATTACATGACTCTACCATAATTTTCTTAATAATTTCCCATCTTTTGACATTTCATACATGACAATGAACATCCTAAAATCTCTGTACTGATTATAGGTTGTTAGGACCATTTTCTTGAAGAGAATATAGGGTCAAAGGCGATGAAGTAGTTAAAGGTTAAAATGAAAATTGCTGGATTTTTAATGTCCAGAATTAGGGTCTGATGCAATAGAGATACACTATTTTGGTATTTTCCCTTTTTTTTTTCTGTATGTAGCCTGCCAGGATCCTCTGTCCATGGAATTCTCCAGGCAAGAATACTAGAGTGTGTAGCCATTCTCTTCTCCAGAGGATCTTCTAACCCAGGTATCGAACCCAGTTCTGCATTTCAGGCATATTTCTGAGCCACCAGGGAAGCCCTTTAGTGAGACACACTAGCTATCAAAGTGACCTAATACTAATCCTAACAATTGTATGAGAGGGAATGAATGGTTTGGAAAGTACATCTGTAAATGATATGTGTTTGCACTGGTGACATAGTCTCTCCAGAAAGAAGAAGAGAAATACACATGGGTGTACAATGGAAGAGCGTGAGCTGATACAGGATGCTTCCCCACCCAGACTCTCCAGTAGGTCGTGATGAGGATCAGTCTGGATCTGAACTGCAGGCCCCTGGGATCAGCATCTTCAGATGAAACTCTCAAGGGGCCCACAGGCAGACTGACTTATCGATTTCATGTGAGGATTTGGGTGCAAAAGAAGCAGAAGCAAAAGAGGAGTGTCTGTCTTGGCACAGAGTATCTGAACCATTCATCATGGACCTTAGGAATCTTACTTTCTGAATTTAGATCTTCCAGTTACATAGCTTACTTGCCTTGAGAGCACATACATTCAAAGGAATGATCTAGAAATTTTGCATAACAGCCATGTTACCAGTAGTAAAAGTTTGGAATTTTGATGAAAGAAAAGCCTCACGAGAGGTCACAGGCAAATGGAAAACATGCCAATAATCCTGCACTGCAGAACTTTCATCCTCTTGCCCCAGATGTAGCTTCAACACAGGTCAGAGAATTGCAGGAATGATGCATGTGGCAGGCACTGATCTAAGATGTCAGGTAAACTTTGGAGACGCTGAGAGTTAAAGGCAAGGTGCTTGCCCTCAGGAAGCTCACGGTTCAGTACGGGGATGGACATGTACACTGATGATACATGATCACACAACAGGACGAGTGGAGGCATGGATGTAGGGTTTCAGTTACTTTTAAAATTCTGTTCCCTCACCGTAAACTTGACACCTGAAAAAGTCATAGGCAAGAGCAAACAACACGGCTCTTTGAAGGTATTTGGAATTTGCCAAGGTTTGTTCTGTGGGTTGTGTCAGAAGTTACATATTATAACTCTCCCAGCATGCACCTACATGGTGACTTTCAGAAACAAGTCCTTAGGGAAAATGAGAGAACTCAGGAGCCCGGCATAGACTTTAAAACTCTGCAAAGGAAAGGACAGACACCGTCTGCCTCTCTTGGCCACATGGGTTGGGCAGGATTGGCGGTCATGGGACAAGGCAAAGGGATTCCGTCCTTGGCCCAGGTGGCTTCACTGTGGCAGAAACGTCACGTCCTGCCCTTGTCACCACGTCTCCCCATCCACAATCACTCATCATCTCCACATAGACAGCCCTGGAGGAGATCATCAATTGCCAATGCAATTCAGCAGATACACTTCATAAATTTTAATTACATTCCCACTGAAATGAATGGTCAGAAAATATAAAACATCTGCCATCCAGATCATTTACATTTTTCATACAATAAATCATCAACAACATCCGAAACCATGGCTTAAATCATGGGAGCGTGGTAGGTCATGAAGAAGGAACGCCATCCATCGTGAGACAACCGTTTGGCTCCCAGTGCTTCTCTGGAGTGTGGGGAGCAGGGCAAGGAGATGGAGGCACCCAATGACTTACAGATGTGGTGGAGAGCACTTTGGCCTCCTCCTCTTGGATGTAAGTTCCCGAGTCTTACCTAGAACCTCCTAATTGATCTCTCTACTCTATTGTGTCCATAGTTAAGTAGGAGCGTGTTTAAGTAAAAGAGTGTTTGGCCAATTATGACTAGGAAAAGCAGGCATTCATCACTAAGTGGCTTGTTTATCTACTTGCAGGTAATCTAAAGAGGCAGCTTCATTTTCAAAAATCAATTTTTATTAACATTATATTCATAAAACTCCCATTTGCCTCTAAGTATTTTCCATGTCGTAAAGCATGGAGTGAGGCGTTCCCATAGCGATGGGCCTCCTTGGCAAACCTGGACAGGCACAGGCCCTGCTGCTCGGAGAGACTCTCAGGGGAATAGCAGCTCAGATAAGGGGTCCTGACTTACCCTGGACACAGGCAGAAAACTATCCATCTGGACCCCCCAGGAAGCAGAGGGCATGTCCTAAGCAAAGGTCTATTGTTGCTGTTGTTTAGTTGCTAACTTGTGGCCGTCTCTTTGCGACTCGATGGACTGTAGCCCACCAGGCTTCTCTGTCCATGGGCTTTCTCAGGCAAGCATACTGGAGTAGGTTGCTATTGCCTTCTCCAGGGGATCTTCCCAAACCAGGGATCAAACCCAGGTCTCTTACATGGGCAGGTAGGTTCTTTACCACTGAGCCACCTGGGAAGCTCAAGGAAAGGCCTATACAGCTGCCTGATGTGTTATCAAACCATTTTTTAAAAATTCATTTGTGAGTTTTTCTTTTTTCTCTTTTTCCGAACATTTGCACCTCTTGGAATGAGAACAGTGATGGAAGTGATCCCTTTCCTTTCAGCGGAGAAGGCTCTCTTCCTGGATTTTGGGAATGGCTCTGTGATATGCAATGTCAGTGAGATTGTGTGCAATAACAGAAAACACCCGTTGAACAAAGGGCTCAAGGCTGATTCAGAGGTTGGTGTGGTGGGAAACCGCCAGTTCTGATTTCTGTTATTAAATCCGGTAGGAAAAATGAATGACGGTTACCTTTTTAAAGTCAGAGGGACATTTGAGTATTAATTTGGGTCTTTATGGTTCAGGACTTGGGTCCTCAGAAGTCAAGTGACCGACACAGTCCCCAGTGCTCCGTCTTCAGAAGCTGCGACCTGAGAGCTGGTCGAGGGCTCATCCGACATTCTCTCCTGAGTTTAGCGAGCACAGCTGAAGACGCTTCTGACCCAAATGTGTGCCTTTAAGACAAAGTGTTTAGGTGTGTGTGCTACAACCGGAACCGGGATATTTAAGAAAGGTGGTGTGAGATACAGTCCACCTCTCAACAAGAGAGCTCCAAACACGACTGTCTGTGGAATGGTCCAAAAGCGCGTGACGGCCACAGTGAAATGGGAGCTTGATGACGGTGGTAGACACTAATTCAAGGTTCAAACCCCTGAGCTGCTGCTTTTTTTGCTGTTGCTTTATTTTTTTAATTTATGTTTTAATCAGAGAAAAACTGCTGTACAATAGTGTGTTGGTTTTTGCCGTCCAATAAGTCAAATTAACCATAATTATACACATAGCCCCTCCTTCTTGAGCCTCCCTCTCCCCACCCTGACTCCACCCCTCTGGGTCATCTCAGAGCACCGGGCTGGGCTCCCAGGGTTATATAGCAGCTTCTCACCAGCTCTCTATTCTACATGTGGTAGTGTAAAGATGTCAAAGCTACTTTCTCTTTTCAGCCCACTCTCTCCTTCCCCCACTGTGTCCACAAGTCTCTTCTTCATATCTGGTCTCCCCGTTGCTTCCCTGCAAACAGGTTCATCAGTACCAGTTTTCTAGTTTCATATATCTCCCCAGGAGATGGTGCACCTCTGGCCTCCGGTCAACATGAGGATGTCACAAGCATCCTTCACTGTCTCTTTGACCACCTTGGACCACACATTCTGAAATTTAACAGACAGCTCTCTTCCTGTCCCCCCAAATTCTGACTCTGTTTCCAGATTCTGATGGGTGTTTCTTCCTCTCCAAGGTGTGTCTCCTTTGACGTGATCTCAGGACACCCACACAAGTGTGCAGGCCCCGTTAGGCTCTGACCAGGTGTGCGTGAGACCCACGTGTGTCATGCTAGACCCTGCACCTTTATAGAGTGTATTTAGAACTAATGTCGGCTTTGATGTGGTCTTTTACAACTCGCTTTTATATCTTCCCCTAAAGGGAGTTGAGATGCCTGGTAATTTCAAACAATGCAATTGATTTAATATACATGAAAACATGATAAAATCATCAGAAGACATCATTCCCCATGTCTATATCTCCACTGCTGCCCTTCAGATAGTTTCATCAGTATCCTCTTTCTAGATTCCATATTTATGCATTAATAAATGACATTTGTTTTTCTCTTTCTGACTTACTTCATTCTGTATAATAGGCTCTAATTTCATCCACCTTATTATAGCTAAGTCTTAATTACTGTAACTTTATGGTAAGTATTGAAGGTGAGTAATGTCACTTTCTCAATTTTGTTCTTGTCCTTCATTATTATGTTGGTTATTCTGGGTCTTTTGCCTCTTTACTAGCCCCCCAGGTTGGTAGGGATCCAGTGTGCTACTGAGGAAAAGTAGAGAAACAGCTCCAAAGTGAATGAACATTTTAAAAAAATCTCTACTAGAAGTAATTGTTTTCATAGACATTTTTCAAAAATAAAATTTTAAAGTTTACTGAGCATTTTTTTTCCTCTATTCTATTTTGAGTGAGGATGTTCTGGCTGACTAACATTCTCTTTTCAGATTCAATTGGACATGGTTCTCTAGTGTTTCTTGGCTCTAATTACAGTGGAATGTGCCTGTGAGTTGTCCAACAGCTGCCCGTCCTTGTGAAGGGTAGCTGCTTTGGAAAGTTAGTCTGAGGGTAGATCTGCTCAGGAAAGTGAACTAGAAGTTGCCATATTTGTCTGGATAATTAAGAATGCGATGGGGTAGAAGTGGGTCTGAATTTCCAATGGGTGCTTTCTTTCCCGCTTGAATGTAATTAAGAAAAGGTGCAATTGGTTTGGCATTAGCATATTTCCACCGCAGGAAAAAAATGCTTTTCATTGTAACCATTTCTGACAGGTCTAGCATTCTCTAGAAGACTGAGAGTCCTATCTGCCTAACAGGCAAATATTCAGCACACCTGTAGAATTTAATATTGAAGGTGGATAATATTTTCCTTCCCACTCAGTTTGGTAGATGTTCCTGGCAGTGTAAAATTACAAATCTTTATTTCCCTCATAATTTTCTAAAATTGAAAGAAAAGAAAAAAAATACTGAGGACATTTTTGGAATATATTTTTACCTATTTTTCATCTCTTCCCAAAGCATCATTTTTGAGAAATCGAGAATCATATTTATTTAACTTTAACAGATATAAAAGACTAAACTTTTAAAACTTTCTAAGCAAATTAGATCTATTTTGGCTAAATGAAATACATTAATATTTCAACTTTTCCCGGTCTTGACTTTAATGAAAAAAAGTCTTCTGAGAAATGTGAATGAAAATGAAGTTTAAAAGATGAGTGACAGGCACACGGTGGGACTGGTCCAGCCATGTGGCTAGCAACCCCTCGCCCCCTCCCCTGTGGACGGTAAGCACAGAGCACCCAGCTGGTTAGGCAGTTCTGAGACTGTTGCTTTGTTTATAGTTTATAAAAACAAAGTCACCGAAGCAAATTCAATCACGAGCACCCAACCAGTGCCACATCCAAATCCACATAAAAAAGAATGTTTCCAAAGTGCCTCTGAGAGACCCTTCCATGGTGGGAAGTGGACTGGGAGCCTGTCATTCTATAAATAAGCTCATCTGAGGACCAAGGTTTAGATCAGGAAAGAGTGGGACCAAATATTTCGGTGTTATTTTAACATATTTTAAAAAATCCCATATGTGATTTTCTAAGGATTGTTGACAAATGCCCAGAGTAAAATGATGCATAAGAAAAACGAATGAATCAGGTGATATTTACTTATATGTTGGTATCAGTAAAAAATTGCATTCTGTCTGATGAGAAAAATGATCACTATAGATGCTAGTAGTTCCATAGTTCACAGAGTCTTCATCAAGGACACATAGCAAGTTCACTGAGTACTCCCTGTGTTAGGCTCAACTGTGCCAATGCTTAAAAGTTATTTCATTTAACCTCCACTGAAGTTTGACTTGACTGTCCGATCAGGAAACAATCGTCAAAGGCTTACAGACCCTGTGAATGAGGCCATCCAGGCATATCTCTCTTCTGCTTCCATCCTACAATGCAGTCCTGATGCCTTCAAGCAAAATAAAACTATGTGAACACTTAATAAGCAATTTATACCTATGCTGATGTTCTCTTCATGTGCCCATGATAATTAAAAATTGGTATTATTCAGTTGCCATGTCCTACTCTTTGTGATCTCATGGACTGCAGCACACCAGGTTTCCCTGTCCCTCATCATCTCCCGAGTTTGCCCAAGTTCATGTTCACTGCATTGGCGATGCTGTCCAGCCATCTCATCCTCTGACACCCTCTTCTCATTCTGCCCTTACTCTTTCCCAGCATCAGGGACTTTTCCAATGAGTTGTCTGTTTCAATCAGATGACCAAAATCCTGTAGCTTCAGCTTCAGCATCAGTCCTTCCAGTGAATATGCAGGGTTGATCTCCCTTAAAATTGACTGGTTTCACCTCCTTGCTGTCCAAGGGACTTTTAGGAGTCTTCTTAATCACCACAGTTCAAATTCATCAATTCTTTAGTGTTCTGTCTTCTTTATGGTCCAGCTCTCACAACTGTATGTGACTCTGGGAAGACCATGGACTTGACGATACGGACATTTGTCGGCAGAGTAACATCTCTGCTTTCAGCACACTGTCTAGGTTTGCCATTAAACATTAAGCTTACTCTTTAAGTCTTCCCACCACATGTCTCTGTGTTTGTTACTTCCTAAATTCTTTGATGATTACTTTTTTTAAAAGCTATGAAACTGATCAAATCGGTAACCAGCTGTGTGATCCTTTGGTTAATCTACTTTATCATGATAATAAACATTTGATCTGAGCTTGCAAATACCCATGCTGCCACAAACTGAGCCACTGATGTTTTGATCCAACAACTCAGCTTCTTTCACTTTAAGAACCCTGCTCAGGCATTGCCCTAAAACTATCCTCCAGCAGGAGAGTCAGCCAGCATTGTAAGGCCATCTTACAGATCCTGTTCAATTTTTATTGGTCATAATTTGTTTCCCTGAATTTGTATGCCTTTCAAACCTTCAAAGCTAGTGAAGCTTTCAGCCAGGAGGCATGTGTTTATAAAGCAGAGTGGGTGTTTTTGGAAGCCTTGCTATGTTAGAAATTGGTCTGGGGAGACATGCAAATTCTTATTGAATCTATATTTACTACTGGGAATTAGGTTCTGAAGATTTTGAGCCCTTTGCCAATAGGAAAAAAATTAACACCCCTTAAGATTTAACTTGCCTAATACTGTGATCACTGCCCTCGTGGCTTCCAAGTATTGTCAGTTTATATTTTCCTGACATCACGAGCTATATGCTTCTGACACATTCCCGCCCTGGCCAGAAAACACATTGCCTTTTCTGGGTGTTGCTTTAAACCATAATGAACACATAATTGTGTATTCACACTCATCCACGGTGTGGTGAGCTGATCTCATCCTTTGAGCCCAATCTGTGTAGGAAAAAATGTTTCTCATGTTCAGGAAACAAGTTTTGTGTGCCCTCTTGGTCCCGTCTCTTAATGTCCTTGGACATACCAGTTTAGACAAATTAGATGTCCAAAATAGACATCTTCCCTCTCCTTAACTCTGCCCCGACTCTCTCTGCCTTCAGGGTGCTTCTCAATGTAGATTAAGCAAGCAGTTATTTGTTGTTCAGTTGCTATGTGCAACTCTTTGCGACCCCATGAATGGCAGCCTCCAGGCTCCACTGTCTTACACGGTCTCTCGGAGTTTCTCAACTTCATTCCATTGAATCAATGATGCTACCTAACTATTTCATCCTCTGCCACCCGCTTCTCCCTTCAATCTTTCCCAGAATCAGGGTCATTTCCAATGAGTCGGCTCTTAGAATAAGATGGCCAAAGTATTGGAGCTTCAGCTTCAGCTTCAGTCCTTCCAATGAATGTTCAGGGTTAATTTCCTTTAGGGTTGACTGGTTTGATCTCCTTGCAGTCCAATGGACTCTCAAGAGTCTTCTCCAACACCACAGTTCAAAAGCATAAATTCTTTGGTGCTCAGCCTGCTTTATGGTCCAGCTCTCACATCCATGCATGACTATTGGAAAAATCAGAATTTTGACTATACAGATCTTGTTAGCAAAATCACAACCCCAAAACCTAAAGACAAAAGAAAACAAACCACTGCACCCACAAGAATTAACTTTTTTTGGTGAGTGACTCCTTTAGCATTGATTAATATTATATCCTCCAACAAATTTGTGAAGGTAAAATACAAATCAACAAACACATTGATATTCCTGGGGTTTAGGAAAAATCATAGCTAGAAAAAGTACTAGCTTAAAACTGTAAAATAATGCTGGTACCTCAAACTAAAGGCCACCTCTGTCGATAATTTGCTATGTCTCTTAAAATTTCTGCCAGATGAGTGCATGAGTACATGATGTTTGTGTCTGGAGCACTTTTCTCCCCACTGGTCCCCCTGAGTCACTCATGAGTACACAAGAGTAGCTGGCAGTGTGCATCCTTGATCCAGCTTGTTTGGAGGACATGCTCACTAAAGCAATGTGAGCCAGTGCTGGTCAACCTCAGCACCTTTTGCATTTGATAAAACTGGCTAATTACGGACCCATGGAGAAAACTGTTAGTTTTGACTGTGAACCCGGGCCTTCTGTGGATTTATAAGAAACAAAGAGGTGCACAATTAGCCTGAGGATGTACCTCTTTTCTTTCAGTTCAGTTCAGTTCAGTCACTCAGTCTGTCTGACTCTTTGCAACCCCATGAATCGCAGCACGCCAGGCCTCCCTGTCTATCACCAACTCCCGGAGTTCACTCAGACTCACGTCTGTTGAGTTCGTGATGCCATCCAGCCATCTCATCCTCGGTCGCCCCCTTCTCCTCCTGCCTCCAATCCCTCCCAGCATCAGAGTCTTATCCAATGAGTCAACTTTTCGCATGAGGTGGCCAAAGTACTGGAGCTTCAGTTTTAGCATCATTCCTTCTAAAGAAATCCCAGGGCTGATCTTCAGAATGGACTGGTTGGATCTCTTTGCAGTCCAAGGGACTCTCAAGAGTCTTCTCCAACACCACAGTTCAAAAGCATCAATTCTTCTGCGCTTAGCCTTCTTCACAGTCCAACTCTCACATCTATACATGACCACAGGAAAAACCATAGCCTTGACTAGACGGACCTTAGTCGGCAAAGTAATGTCTCTGCTTTTGAATATACTATCTAGGAGGAAGACAAAAATGCCTTGGATAGGATGTCTCTGAAAGGGACTTCTTTTTCACTTCCTGTTCTTCCAGTGCTTCTCTGCTGTTTCATGTCGGGCAGAGGGGTTGGGGTATTTCCTACAGGGTAGAGATGATACAGAATCTTAGAACATCTTTCACCCCATACTCATTACCAGTGATTTAGCAGTTGATCCTACGGAAGTCAAGCAATGATGTAAGAGATTGCTCCTAGATTCCAGCTGCCCTCACCTGCACAGGTGCCCCACCTCTCTTCACTGAACTGGGGAATCCTGTCTTCTCCAGCTGCCCCCTCCTCTACTATCTTTCTTCTCCTTCAAGCTTATAAAAGCATTTCTGCCAAGATTTTTCTTATAATTTTCATTGGATAAAGTCAAATACTTATCGTTTCTCTCTTTTTCTCAGACTCTTTGCCTTTTGTATTCTTGTTGTTCTGGGGTTTGGAGTGACACTTCTTACTTACCACACGTTCTCATTCTACACTGGACTAGCCCTTTCAGGGATCAAGGCTCAGAGTCAAGGACAAGCTTCTTGTCAAGCTATCTTGGGTGGTTGGGGTTCATTGCAAGGACTCAAAGGGATAGAGCGACCACATAATATTAACATATTGTCCGAATCAGGGCTCTCTGAGAATGAAGAGATGTGCCCCTAACCACCTGCCATGAGGCACATGTGCTGGGATCGGCCTGGCCACACTGACCCAGGTCTCTCCTCTTCCCCATTTCACCTCTTCATCCTCATTCAGCTGCTCGTCCATCTCCTTTCTTTCTTGCCCTGTTTGCCTCCCACTCACAGGGAAGGTATATGTGTCATCTTTATCTATCTAATCATTTATCTTATCTATCTATGTATCTGGTCCTTCACGCATCTATCCATCTCTGTCCTCCATCTTATCAGCTGTCTGTCCTCCAAATCACCAGTCAATACATTTGCCTGCAAATTTTTGATGCTAGACAAATCCAGTGCTAAACTCACTTGTTAAACTTAAAGATGATTCCACAATGGAGAGGAATAGGTTCTAGGTTGTTGAGGATGTGGATTAAACTGTGGAGACAGAAACGCAAAATAATGGTGGCCCCGAACAACCTAGAGACATGCTCCTCTTTCCCATGAAGGTCCAAGCTGGTTCTGCAAAGTTCCGAGGAGGTCAGGCTCCTCCTGACTCATGCCTTCTCTCTCTGGGGTGCTATTCTCTGCACATGGCTGGGGGGTGGAAAGGGCAGGGGTCTGAGCGTGTTTCCTTCTCTGATGTGTTCTAGTACCAGTCACATCCCTTCCATACAATTACTTCACTTCCATTCATATCCTATTGGCCAGTACATGGCCATCTAGCTTCCAGTAGTTGCAAGGAAGTCTGGGGACTGTAGTTTTTCCCCTGTGGAGCCTTATGTATAACTAAAAATTGGTCATTCTGTTAATAAGCTAGAGCAGGAGCAAATGGGCATTTGGGGTGATCAACAGTTTCTGCCACACAGCAATATGATGCTGGACGATTTATTCACATTGAGATATAAAATTCTTGCTGCTGTTGCCTTTCAGTAACGACACTATTTGTAGTCTTCAATTTGCTGTATTATGATATATGTCAAAGCATCTGCAAGAGCATTGTGACTTTAACTCATAAGTTCCAGTTAAGGATTATGTAAATCTCCCTCTAGTTGTGGAATTATCATCTTAGCAGATTACATGAAAACCTTACCAGATACACCATTCATTTCCTTACCTTGGCCTTTTATTTGACTTAACTACAGAATCTCAAGCTTTTTAAGAGTCTACTATTTTTGGAAGCCCTTTTCGTTTTGTATATCCTGCATTGTAATTTGTAGTATGAAGCTACCTTTCTCAAAGTCTACCAGTTTCTCAGCCTGCATTTTTCTTCTTTCTAACCATTCTAAGAATTCCTTCATATCAAGAAGATGACAGAGCTCATTATGGCCATTAAGATTCAGATGCAATTAAGTTTCATTCTGCTTTGAGTGATAGGTGCAAGGTTCCTACTCCGAATGGGATAATTTTCTCCAGGCCCACAACTTTTATACCCTCATTAATTTGCAAGGCTGCTTTAGAAAAAAATATGTTCTCGAGTCTTGAATGAGACACCTCTCCAACTTTAACCAAATTGTTGCCTTAACGCTCTTCAGATTATAACATCCATTTTCAAAAATTCCTTGCCATTGTCCCCAGAGGAGTCCATAAAAATGCCTGTGCGCTTTGTTTGTGGCCAGTTAAATAATAGGAGAGCTCCCCCTACCGATTGGCGTCTGGGAATTAGAGAGGAGGGGCCCACCCCAGGCCCTTGGCTCCAGGTAACCTCAGGAAAGCTCAGCACAGACCAAGATGAAAATCTAAAGCAAGCCTGTTTGACGCTGGCTTTGAAATACTTAAAAACATCAGCATTTGTCAGGTAGAAAGATTTTCATTTCAAAGTTCTAACAGGTTATTATTATTCCAAGCAATGGAGAGTTAAAAAGGGTTGAACAACTATAATAATGGTGGCTCCTGGATGCCGGGAATGATTAGGTTTTATTGTTTGTTTGCATAAAACTCTCTCACCTGGCTTTGTTTTGGATTTGTTAATAGACATAGGCTAATTAGACCATGCAAATCACTTAGTTTCCTGAAAATTAATTAAGCTTTCTGGCCTTCCTCTATTCGGGGCCAGGTCACCTCCCACACGGTTCCTCTGGAGTTACGTGGGAGGCGAGCCTGTCTCACGCTGAACTGTCAGAAGATTCCATCATGGGAAGAATGGAGTTTAGAACAGCAGCATTTGAAAGCTTGTTGGAGTTGTAAAATGTTGGATTCTATTTTTATTAAATCACTTAAACTTTCAACATTGTGAAAAAGATTTACTTAACATACATTTCACAGGTCATTTTGAATGCATATTTAGGGGAAAAATACAGCAGAGGACATTTTTAAAACTAAAGTTACTGTCCTGGAGGAACAGAACGGATGAGTTAACTGTTGAAATCCTATCGCTTCATTAGAGTGTTGGCAAAAACATTTAACATTTTATATTTATAGTGTTATGAGGAGGCTCTATTCATCTCCTTCAAACATACAGATCTAAATCCTCTATTATTTGGGAATATTGTACAGAAATGACACAAAACTGTAGAGGCTTCAGAGGAATGTTTTATTGGAAGAACCCCCAAGTAGAGAAACTAAGTTGAGATGCTAGAGAAGCGTATTATGTAGTAAGCCTGATAAAAATGTCAGATCTGTGGGAAGAAGGGCCATGTTCTAGCCAACTCCTTGTATCTGGATTATTTTTAAACAGCTTTGAGATAATTTACATATAATTTAAAATGTACAGTTCAGTGTGTTCAGCATATTTATAGAGCTGCATAGCAGTCACCATCATCTAATTTGGGGGGCATTTTTCATCATCTCCAAAGGAGGTTCTCTACCCATTTGGGGTCACTCCCTGTAACCTTCCAATCCCCTCACATCCCTACTCAGTCCCAGGCACAGGTCCGCTTCTGTGTCTATGGATTTGTCTGTTGTGTACGTTTCGTGTCAATGGAGTCACAGAATATTCGGCTGTTTGTGGCAGGCTTCTTCCATGGCGTAAAGTTTATCCTTGCTATAGGTGTGTAGGTACGCCATTCTTGTTTTGTTTTGTTTTTCTTTTTTGTATTGTCATTCCATGGGCATACCATACTTTGTTTATGCCTTTAATAGTTGATGGGCATCTGGGTTGCTTCCACCTTTTGGCTATTATGAATCACAGCTGTTATAAACATTTGTGTATGAGTCTTTGTATAGATATACATTCTCATTTTCTCTAGGTGAGTTATTAGGGGTAGGATTGCTAAGACATACAGTACCTTTGTATTTCACATTCTGATGTACTGCCAAACTGTATCCACCAATCTAGATGGGCTCACTGGTAATTTCTTTCAGTTCTCTACAATCTCTTTCAGAAGATAGAAGCAGAGGAAATACTTCTAACTCATTCTATGAGGCCACTGAGCCCATCATTTTCCTAATACCAACACCAGACAAAAGACATGAAAACAAAACAACAGACCAATATCTCTAATGAACATAGGTGCAATTACCCCTAAAAGGTATTAGCAAATCAGATGTAACAATGTATAAAAAGAATATATATCATGACCAAGTGGAATTATTTCAGGATTTAATTAATTAGCATTTAAAAATCAATTAATATAATCAATCTTATCAATAGGCTAAAGAAGAAAAAATGCATAATAATATCAATAGATGGAGAAGAGAATTTGACAAAGTCTAACACCCATTCATGATTAAAAAAAACTCCAAAGTAGGAGTACAAAGGAACTTCCTTAGCTTGATACATCCACAAAAAACAGAAAGCCAACTTCATATTTAAGGCTTCTTAGCAGAAACTTTCCTGCTAAGATCAGGTATAAGGCTAGGGTGTCCACTCTCAGCACTTCTTCTCAACATTGTATTAATAGTCCTAGCTAAAACAATGTATATGAAAGAAATAAAACTATCTTTGTTTACAGATGACATGATCATCTACATAGTGAATCTGAAGGAATCAACGAGAAATCTCTAGGAATTAGGGTTGCATAGTACCATCTTGTATACAAAAGTCAGTTGCTTTTTCTATCCAGCAATGAAAAGTGAAATTTGAAATTTAAAATACAATGTTATTTATATTAGCATCCCCAGAATTATGTTTAAGTGCACATCTCATAAAATACGTACAAAATCTACTTGAGAAAGATTGTAAAACTCTGGTGAAAAATGTAAAAAGAAACAAAGTAAATGGAGGGAAATTCTATGATTCTGGATAGGAAAATTCAATATTGTCAAGATGTTAGTCTTTGCAAATTGATCTATAGAATCAACGCAATCCCAATCAAATCTTGGCAAGTACTCTTGTGGATATTGACAAATTGATTCTATAGTTTGTATGGAGAGGCAAAAGACAGACTAACCAACTCAGTATTGAAGGAGAAGGACAAAGCTGAAGACTGAAGCTACCTGACTTCAATACTTTCCATAAAGCTACAGATCAAGATAATGTGGTACTGGTGAAAGAATAGACAAATAGAACAATGGAACAGAATAGTAAGCCCAGAAATGTACCCACATAAATCCAGTTAGCTGCTCTTTGATGAAATGATTTTTTCAGCATAGTTGTTTCAACAAATGGTGCTAGAACAATTAGACAGCAACATGTAAGACAATGAATCTAGACACAGATCCTGTCCCCTTCAGAAAAAATTAGCTCAAAATGGGTTATAGGCTTAAAAGCAAAATGAAAAGCTATCCCACTCCTAAAAGATGACAGAGAAGAAAACCTAGATGAACTTGGGTGTAGAACTGTTTAGAAACAGCATCAAAGGCATAACCCATGAAAGAAAGAACTGATAAACTGGAGTTCACTGAAATTTAAAAGTTGGAGAAAATATTTGTAAATAATAAATATAATAAATGACTGTTATTCTACATACACAAAGAACTCTTAAAGCTCAACAATAGGAAAATGAACAATTCAATTTAAAAATGGGCAAAAGATCTAAACAGTCACCTCACCAATTATATACAGATAGGCAAACAAGAAAAGATGTTCTACATTGTGTATCATTAAAGAATTGCAAATAAAGCAACAATGAGATGTCACTAGGAGATCAGTCTGGATGTTCTTTGGAAGGAATGATGCTGAGGCTGAAACTCCAATACTTTGGCCACCTCATATGAAGAGTTGACTCACTGGAAAAGACTCTGATGCTGGGAGGGATTGAGGGCAGGAGGAGAAGGGGACAACAGAGGATGAGATGGCTGGATAGCATCACCGACCTGATGGATGTGAGCTTGGGTGAACTCCGAGAGTTGATGATGGGCAGGGAGGCCTGGCGTGCTGCAGTTCACAGGGTCGCAGAGTCAGGCACGGCTGAGTGACTGAACTGAACTGAACTGACACACTTTGTAGAATGGCCCAAACGAAACACTAGTAGCACCAAGAAAACTTATGACCGACCTAGACAGCATAGTAAAAAGCAGAGACATTACTTTGCCAACAAAGGTCCATCTAGTCAAGGCTATGGTTTTTCCAGTGGTCATGTATGGATGTGAGAGTTGGACTATAAAGAAAGCTGAGCACAGAAGAATTGATGCTTTTGAACTGTGGTGTTGGAGGAGACTCTTGAGAATCCCTCATACAGCAAGGAGATCCAATCAGTCCATCCTAAAGGAGATCAGTCCTGGGTGTTCATTGGAAGGACTGATGTTGAAGCTAAAGCTCCCATACTTTGGCCACCTGATGCAAAGAACTGACTCATTTGAAAAGACCCTGATGCTGGGAGGGATTGAGGGCAGGAGGAGAAGGAGACAACAGAGGATGAGATGGTTGGATGGCATCACTGACTCAATGGACATGAGTTTGAGTAAACCCGGGAGTTGGTGATGGACAGGGAGGCCTGGTGTGCTACCATCCATGGGGTCACAAAGAGTCAGACACGACTGAGCAACAGAACTGAACTGAACTGAAATGAGTAGCACCAAATGCTGGGCAGGATGTAGGCCCTGGAATTCTCATTCATTACTAGAAAGAATACAGAATCTACAGCCACTTTGCAGGACAGTTCAGCAATTTCTTACAAAACTGAGCGTACTCTTTCCATATAACTCAACATTCATGCTCATTGGTATTTACCTAAGGAGTTGAAAACTTATGTCCTCACAGAAATTCACAGAGGTTTTTATAGTAGCTTCATTCCTAATTGCCAAAACTCAGAAGCAACCAAAATGTCCTTCAGTTGGTGAGTGGATAAATAAACTATGGTTCAGTTCAGTTCAGTTCAGTCGCGCAGTCGTGTCCGACTCTTTGCGACCCCATGAATCGCAGCACGCCAGGCCTCCCTGTCCATCACCAACTCCCGGAGTTCACTCAGACTCATGTCCATTGAGTCTGTGATGCCATCCAGCCATCTCATCCTCGGTCGTCCCCTTCTCCTCCTGCCCCCAATCCCTCCCAGCATCAGGGTCTTTTCCAATGAGTCAACTCTTCGCATAAGGTGCCCAAAGTACTGGAGCTTCAGTTTTAGCATCATTCCTTCCAAAGAAATCCCAGGGTTGATCTCCTTCAGAATGGACTGGTTGGATCTCCTTGCAGTCCAAGGGACTCTCAAGAGTCTTCTCCAACACCACAGTTCAAAAGCGGAATACTATTCAGCATTAAAAATAAGTGAACTGTGAAGACATGAAAAGATGTAGAGGAAAAAGCTACTTAATTTTTTTTTTAGAGACTTAAATACATAGTACAAAGATGCAAAGATCCAGTGTGAAAAGGCTACACATTATACAATTTCAATGAACTTTGGGTGAGTTTGATGTGTCAGGGTAGGTTCATTGATGGTAACAAATGTCTCACCTTGGGGGGTGTGGACGTGTACAGGCAGAGCATGTACAGACATCCCTGCACCTTCTGCTCAGTTTTGTTGTGAACCTAAAACTACCCTAAAAAATAAAGTGTATTAAAGGGAATTAAAGTCAATACAAAATAGTTGGAAAAAATGTGATTTTGTGCGTAAAGTGCTTAGAACAGGGATGAGCACTCAATAAATTCTAGTAACGGTTACATCCATCTCCCCTTAGAGTTCCAATGAAGCTGGAAGTCGAGTCTATTTTCTCCCTAACCCTGGGCAGAGAGACCTCTGAACAAAGAATTAAGACGAAAATTCAGATTTTATAGCAATAAACCTATTCTTTCCTCCTACATTTTCCTTCCAACTCCTTTTTCACAATACATCAACTTAGATATATATTTTTTTCTGTTATCTCTCTTACTTAATCAACCATTTCCCTGGATTCAGCCCATTGGAAATCATTCTTATCAAAATTAATGACAATATATTTTAGCCATCTGAATGAAATCACATTTTTTTGTGAGATTTTTTTTACTTTTTGTCTGGGGATGTTAAAACCCTTATTAGGTATTTAACAGTGGACTAAATTATCAGAAATAAATTTGCATGAATAAGAGCATTGTGCCAAAGTTTAAGTAGGGATTGTTGACAAAATCAATGCTGACTAGCAGCATAGAAATCACAAAATATGTACTGACTTTCATTCCATCATTATGAATAGAGATAGCACAGACATCTGCCTGGACCAGCTTCTACAGCTGATAATAACCTCAGAGTAGTTAATACAAATATCTAAAGGGCCCACTGGCATTTATAGTTACAGCCTTGGGATTCCAAACTCGGCTGTCCTAAGATGGGAAGGTACAGAACAAAGAGGCCAAATTTGATCATTTATGAGGAATATTTGGTTTGTGTGTAGCTGAAATGCAAAATCTGGTTAAAATGACAATACACGACAACTAGAACAATAATTAATATTCAGTTTAAAAAATGTGGTATGTCAATCAGATGTTCTTTTTTTGTGCTGCTATTATATAATTCTAGCAACCTTTTAAAAAGAAAACACCCTGACCCTCGTTTTACAGATAAATAAACAGAGGCAAATGAAGTGACAGTTTGACTAGGTCCGGCTGGTGATTAAGTGGGTCCAGATGCCAACCCAGAACTTCTTGAGTCCAGAACGTCACTTCATGTCTATGCTGCTGACACGCAGGGACTGTGTTCATGGGGTTGCCAACCTTTCCTGGAGTGGCAATCAGGCAGAATGTGAGATCCCAGTCCTAGAGAGAGAGGGGGGAAGGTGAGGGCCCATCACAAGGGCAGAGAGCTGAGAGGTGCCGGCTGCATACGGGGAGTGTGCCAGCCCCACTCTTCCATGGTAGGGATGCTGGCCTGCGCATCGCATGCTCCAAGGTCCACGTCCAGGCAGGAACAAACACGGCCATGCTCCCTTCTGGCCCAGGGACCAGGAACCCCTCCCGACAGTGGTATCTTGGGCAGGAATAGACCTTCAGGGGAGGATGACCAATCCATCGCTTTGGCAAAGTCTAACTTATTGAGCTCAGCTTTTCTTTTCTGTCCCCCTTGGATTCCATGTTTCCATCACCACCCTGTTGATGGTTTCACCTTTGGGGTCTTCGTGAAGTGTGCATGTTTACGGGGCACGAAAGACGGATTGTGAACCAACCGGTGAGCCGCTTTCAGTTAACGACAAGGAAGACATTTCCCAGCCCCATGATCGGCCCACCGCCTGCTCTGCATCTTTGCTGCTATTCTGTGTTGGAGTTAGTCGGCAAAAAAGGTCCCCCCTTTCCAGAAGGTTTTCCTTCAGTGTTCTGTGGGCTGTAACTTCCTTTGCTCCCTCAGTTTTTTTGTTGTTGTTGGTGGTGGTGGTTTTGTGACAATTTATCTTTGTGTGTGATTTTGATGCAGTCTCCAGAAAAATGTGCCAAAATTCTTAGCTTGCCATAGAATATCATTTGTGGAATCTCAACCTGGGTTATAGTTCAGTTCAGTTTATTCGATCATGTTCGACTCCCTGCTGCTGCTGCTGCTGCGTCGCTTCAGTCGTGTCCAACTCTGTGCAACCCCATAGACGGTAGCTCACCAGGCTCCCCTGTCCCTGGGATTCTCCAGGCAAGAACACTGGAGTGAGTTGCCACTTCCTTCTCCAAGTCCGACTCCCTGAGACCCCATAAACTGCAGCACGCCAGGCCTCCCTGTCCATTACGAACTCCTGGAGTCCACCCAAACCAATGCCCATTGTGTCGGTGATGCCATCCAACCATCTCATCCTTTATCGTCCCCTTCTTCTCCTGCCCTCAATCTTTTCCAGCATCAGGGTCTTTTCAAATGAGTTAGCTCTCTGCATCAGGTGGCCAAAGTACTGGAGTTTCAGCCTCAACATCAGTCCCTCCAATGAACACTCAGGACTGATCTTTAGGATGGACTGGTTGGATCTCCTTGCAGTTCAAGGGACTCTCAAAGAGTCTTCTTCAACACCACAGTTCAAAAGCATCAATTCTTCGGCACTCAGCTTTCTTTATGGTCCAACTCTCACATCCTTACATGACTACTGGAAAAATCATAGCCTTGACTAGATGGAGATTGTTGACAAAGTAATGTCTCTGCTTTTTAATATGCTGTCTAGGCTGGTCATAGCTTTCCTTCCAAGGAGTAAGCATCTTTCAATTTCATGGCTGAAATCACCATCTGCATTGATTTTGGGGCCCCCAAAAGTAAAGTTAGGCACTGTTTCCACTGTTTCCCCATCTATTTGCCACGAAGTGATGGGACCGGATGCCATGATCTTAGTTTTCTGAATGTTGAGATTTAAGCCAACTTTTTCACTCTCTTCTTTCACTTTCATCAAGAGGCTCTTTAGTTCTTCACTTTCTGCCAGATAATCATGAAGGTGTGATCACTCACTCAGTCACCTAGAGCCAGACATAATGGAATGTGAAGTCAAGTGGGCCTTAGGAAGCATCACTATGAACAAAGCTAGTGGAGATGATGGAATTCCAGTTGAGATATTTCAAATCTGAAAGATGATGCTGTGAAAGGGCTGCACTCAATATGCCAGCAAATTTGGAAAACAGCAGTGGCCACAGGACTGGAAAAGGTCAGTTTTCATTCCAATTCCAAAGAAAGGTAATGCCAAAGAATGCTCAAACTACCACACAGTTGCACTCATCTCACACACTAGTAAAGTAATGATCAAAATTCTCCAAGCCAGGCTACAGGAATATGTGAACCGTGAACTTCCAGATGTTCCAGCTGGTTTTAGAAAAGGCAGAGGAACCAGAGATCAAATCGCCAACATCTGCTGGATCATCAAAAAAGCAAGAGAGTTACAGAAAAACATCTATTTTTGCTTTATTGACTATGCCAAAGCCTTTGACTATGTGGATCAAAATAAACCTTGGAAAATTCTGAAAGAGACGGGAATACCAGACCACCTGACCTGCCTCTTAAGAAAGCTGTATACAGTTTAGGAAGCAACAGGACATGGAAGAACTGGACATGGAACAACAGACTGGTTCCAAATAGGAAAAGGAGTACGTCAAGGCTGTATATTGTCACCCTGCTTATTTAACTTATATGCAGAGTACATCATGAGAAACGCTGGGCTAGAGGGAGCACAAGCTGGAATCAAGATTGCCGGGAGAAATGTCAATAACCTCAGATATGCAGATGACACCACCCTTATGGGTTATAGTAAGGATGTTTTAATTGCTAGTTCAGTTAAGTTCAGTCACTCAGTCGTGTCCGACTCTTTTTGACTCCATGAATTGCAGCGCGCCAGGCTCCCTGTCCATCACCAACTCCCGGAGTTCACCCTTCCAGAAAAATGTGCCAAAATTCTTAGCTTGCCAGTAGAATATCATTTGTGGAATCCCAACCTGGGTTATAGTTCAGTTCAGTTTAGTTGCTCAATCATGTTCGACCCCCTGTTGCTGCTGCTGCTGCGTCGCTTCAGTCGTGTCCAACTCTGTGCAACCCCATAGACGGTAGCTCACCAGGCTCCCCTGTCCCTGGGATTCTCCAGGCAAGAACACTGGAGTGGGTTGCCACTTCCTTCTCCAAGTCTGACTCCCTGAGACCCCTAAACTGTAGCACACCAGGCCTCCCTGTCCATTACGAACTCCTGGAGTCCACCCAAACCAATGCCCATTGTGTCGGTGATGCCATCCAACCATCTCATCCTTTATCATCCCCTTCTTCTCCTGCCCTCAATCTTTTCCAGCATCAGGGTCTTTTCAAATGGGTTAGCTCTCTGCATCAGGTGGCCAAAGTATTGGAGTTTCAGCCTCAACATCAGCCCCTCCAATGAACACTCAGGACTGATCTTTAGGATGCAGTCCAAGGGACTCTCAAGAGTCTTCTCCAAAGATAGTTTCAATGAGCATTAAAATTTAATAATGTCACCTTTTGCATGTGGTACCTTGCTTTCTTGTCCAGGTAAAAATATTTGAAATGCTTTTGTATAAACTGTCATTTAAAATAAAACACATTAACAACCTATTAAAACAAATTCTACATTGCACTTCTAAAGTTTTCCAAGGAAGTTTTTCTTTGAATCAGCATCAAATTCGATGTATTTGAAACCAAATGCATCCCTTTCTCTCTTTTTTTCTTTCTTTCTTTTTTTGATGTGGACCGTTTTTAAAGTCTTTATTGAATTCATTACAATATTTTGTCTGTTTTATGTTTTGATTTACTGGCCTTGAGGCATGTGGAATCAAAGTTCCCTGATGAGGGATCAAAGCCACAACTCCTGCAGTAGAAGGTGAAGTCTTCACCACTGGAGAGCCAGACAAGTCGCTGGATCCCGTTCTGAAATGTATGGATAAACTACAAATTCTTTAAGGACAAGGACCATGTCCAAATCATGTCTTTGTACCTAATATTCAACATAATGCTAAATTTTTAATAATATTTGCTTAGCAGCAGCAGCAGCAGCAATAGTAATTTCTGAATGGTTGAATTAGTTTAGCTGTAAAAATCCTGCTTTGAATTGTATATGCTGATACACATATTATTTTCTCCATTAATCAGTGTAGTATGATACAAATTGATTTTAAAAAATTAATTTGGAATTTAATCATTAACAAATACACACATTTACCTAAATTGAAAAATTCTTAAACAAATCAGTAATTTCTGATGGTTGAATTAGTTTAGCTGTAAAAATCCTGCTTTGAATTGTATATGCTGATACACATTATTTTCTCCATTAATCAGTGTAGTATGATACAAATTGATTTTAAAAAGTTAATTTAGAATTTAATCATTAACAAATACACACATCTATCTAAATTGAAAAATTCTTAAACAAAATGGTCCTTAGATCTCTTTAGAATAAACAGTCTTTATCTTAACATTGAATGGATCACACAGTTATCTAGCATATTCACCTTCCACACTTCAAATGACTCCAACACTTTACCATGTTTCTTACCATTTTATATCTGTTATCTATCTATCAGCTACCTATTCACCCACCAACTATCTAATCTATTCTCTATCTGTTATCTATCTAATCTACCAATTCATCTATCATTTATGTATCCATCTAATCAAACTATGACTTCAATATTATTTTGGTTGAGAAAGCCTTCAGAAGGTTATCTTGGAAAACCACAGAATCATGAAATTTTGAAATGAACATTCTGTAATCTCATTTTAAACAAAAGCAATATGATGAATCATAAATTCCAAATAAAAATAGACTGGAATTTCCAAACCAGATATTAAAATATTTATTAACACGCACTCAGTGTCTGTCTGCATATCAAAAAGAATTATGTTTTCATTAGACACTGCTGTTAGTTCTTGCTCAGTTCTTTTTGACTTAGGTCCAAAGGGATTCACATAGTTATCACTGGGGAAAAGTGGACCAAAAGAGAAGAAGTATTTTGTTATTTGGAGACTCTGTGTTTCTAAATAGTGGGGGATGGTGCTAGTGATGTGAGGGACAGTAAATGGCATGGGAAAGGATTTGCTCATGGGTGCTTTGCAATGACTTCTTTTTCTAACTCTCTTTTAAACATCTATGCCAAATAAATAATCATATTGTTTATGGGGAAGAATGAGGACAGGGTCAAAATATGTTCTATTACTTTCAAAATTTATTATTTTAAATACAAAAGTCATTATAGAGATTGGTATTTATCAGAGTACTGTTTTGGATGATTTATCTTGTAAATAAATTTGATGATCAAAAATGCATATTAATAATAAGCTTGCCTAAGTTTGTTCAAGTCAGCATATCTCAATTCTGTTTGGCCAGAGACCACACCTTTCCCCCCATATCCCTAACAGCCTCTTGAACACACTTTGCAGAAGTTGGGGAGGCCGCGGATGTGTGCCAGGCTCAGATTCTGTCCCTTGATGATACACAATCTCCCCTGTGTACACAGCACCCCCACTTATACACATATCCCCACATGAGGAGAGATTTAAGTCGTATTTTAAATATTCTTTGGTCAAATTTTTTCTCTAGCTCTTAATTCTAAAGTCCTCCCACAAATGTCCTCAAATTTGCACAATTGTACCCTAAAGACAGGCTTCCCAGGTGGTCAGTGATAAAGAACCCGCCTGCCAATGCAGGAAAAGTGAGTTCAATCCCTGGGTTGGGAAGATCCCCTGCAGGAGGGCATAGTAACCCGCTCCAGGATTCTTGCCTGGAAATTCCCATGGACAGAGGAGCCTGGTGGGCCGCAGTTCATGAGACCACAAAAGAGTTGGACACGATAGCAACTGAACAGCAACAACGCCAATGACACCTTTCCCCCTATTTGCTTAATTCCTATTGACCCCACTGGGGAGGAAGGGATCCCCCACTTTAAATAAAAAGACAGCTGCAGGCATAACGCCCGAGACGGAACACAGGAAATGAAACAGGTGTTTATTCCTTAAATACACCCACCACCCCCAGAAGAGGACACTGCAACTCACACAGGACTACGTGGGAGATGCCCTGGGGAGCAGAGAGAACCAGCCATGCGGTGAGGAGCAGGTTCGTAGTAACAAGAAAGGGGAGGTGTCCCTGGCCCCTGGGAAAAGATGTTGTTGGCTGGTTTGAATACTTCTGGGTCCGGCAGGGGAGGGAAACCTCCCGGCTGAGGACTGGGGTGGGGCACAGCTGGTTCATCTGATCGGGCATGTGTGTGCGTGCCAAGTCACTGCAGTCAAGTACAACTCTTTGCGACCCTATAGGCTCCTCTGTCCATGGGATTCTCCAGGCAAGAATACTGAAGTGGGTTGCCATGCCCTCCTCCAGGGGATCTTCCTGCCCCAGGGGTCTCACCCGCATCTCCTGCATTGGCAGGCAGGTTCTTTAACACTAGCACTACCTGGGAAGCCCTGATGGGGGGCAGGCAGGTGGAAAATCTTTCCTGCTGTGGGCGGGGTTCATCTTTGGTTAAGAGCGGGGGCTCTTTGTTGACTTGTGGGAATTTCTGAGATGCAAAGGTGTCAAGGGCCCCTGAGATGTCAGGCCTCACAGAGCTCCAGGGCGGAGTGCTCCAGGGCGGAGTGCTCCAGGGCGGAGTGCTCCAGGCTGTGCCTGCCCTCTGGGTGCCCAAGCAGCATTGATTCACTTGGAATTCAGAGGCAGCCAGGCTTCAACCCAGCAACGGGTCTGGTGATCCCCCAGTACTGTGCCTTTGCTCTGCCCGTTGATGGCGGCTATTATACTTGATTCATTACATGCCATTGATCTTTGAAATTTTGATTAATGACAGGGAAACCTGAAAAGTTCAGAGTTTGGCTTTGGTTCAAGTGAGCACCCAGACATTCAGACACTTAATTCAAACTGTCTAAACCTCTTGGATAAGCAAACAGGGTTATGCCAAAGGAGTCTGAAAACTCTCCTGGAAACAACCCCTCTTGGAAATTTCTGGTATTCCCTGCTACTACTCAGAACGCAGACTCTAAACACTGCAAAGACATTACTTCTTTCTTACATTTGTTCTGCTCAATTACTTCTGGCCAGAGCCCAGGTTTTTAGGTTTTAGGAAAGGTAGCAGATCACAGTGGGGAAGTTCAGGGTGGCATCGATCCACTCGACGGAGGCACATGGGCACACAGAGAGATGCAAGCACATCAGCTCCCAGGGTTCAGAGTAGCCAGTTATCTATTTACCCCTGGGAAACTGACTTTTCTTTTTTTTAGATCCATGAGAATGTGCTAGCAGAATATGACTATGCAGGCATCATTGAGACAAAGCAGGAGGCTGATAAATGACAGTGGGAGAAATTCCCTCCAAAATACACAGTTAACTCTTCTCAGGTCTTTTTATTAATTCAGGCAGTCAAGCCTGAGAAATAGATCATTCTTGGGCTCCAAAATCACTGCTGATGATGACTGCAGTTATGAAGTTAAAAGACGCTTGGTCCTTGGAAGGAAAGCTATGACCAACCTAGACAGCAAATTAAAAAGCAGAGACATTACTTTGCCAACAAAGGTAAGTCTAGTCAAAGATATGGTTTTTCCAGTAGTCATGAATGGATGTGGGAGTTGGGAAGGCTGAGCACTGAAGAACTGATGACTTTGAATTGTGGTGCTGGAGAAGACTCGAGAGTCCCTTGGACTTCAAGGAGATCAAACCAGTCAATCCTAAAGAAAATCAACCCTGCATATTCAGTGGAAGGACTGATGCTGAAGTTGAAGCTTCAGTACTTTGGCCACCTGATGCGAAGAACCAACTCATTAAAAAAGATCTTGATCCTGGGAAAGATTGAAAGCCAAAGGAGAAGGGAGTGACAGGGGATGAGATGGTTAGATAGCATCACTGGTGCAATGGACATGAATCTGAGCAAACTCTGGAAGACAGTGAAGGGCGGGGGAACTTGGAGTGCTGCAGTCCATGGGATTGCAGAGAGTCTAACACGACTAAGCAGCTGGAAAACAACAACAAAGGGCTGTGCTCTACAGGCCAAAAAGCACGCACACTCTCAGTTTCAGAGGGAAAAGCAGTAGGAAAAAAGGCTCTTGAATGAGAACATTCAAAAAACTTATCTAATCCTCTACCCCTAAACACACCCCCATCCCATTGTTCAAACCAAGGGTTCATTAGCCATGGTTTCCTATTTATCTGGGTTCTTGAGTTTGGCACTGTGAAAGTTTTAGAAGTTACCAG
Organism: Aepyceros melampus; assembly: GCA_006408695.1. NCBI lineage: Eukaryota > Metazoa > Chordata > Mammalia > Artiodactyla > Bovidae > Aepyceros > Aepyceros melampus. The sequence continues at coordinate 156,198 of SJXQ01010128.1, read as the reverse complement.
GGTACATGTGGCAATATATCCTCCCACAGGGCCCCCCTGTGACTGATGCCAATCTAAGTATTGTTTGCACTAAGTGACCTATTTCAGTTCCTTTGAGATCAAACAACAGCACGAATGTGTGCATTATAATGAGAAATTCTAATAGGATTTGAAATATCCTGAATTATTTAGGAAATAAACACAAATTTCTGACCTTGGACATTTGCATGTGTTTCAGACGTGCTACAAATCTCAGGAAGTGTTAAAATAAGCATTGACCATGACCTTGCGACTCAGAATTCTGGGTGAGTCTCCACTCTGCTCTTCTCTCTGTGTCATAGGCCATTCACCTGGATGTAACAACGCCTTCTGTACACCTGAAAAGTGGTGTACACCTGAAAAGAGGTTCTTTACATCTGAAAAGTGGGCTTCCCTTGTGGCTCAGCTGGTGAAGAATCCTCCTGCAATGCGCGAGACCTAGGTTAATCCCTGAGTTGGGAAGATCCCCTGGAGAAAGGAAGGGTGACCCACTCCAGTATTCTGGCCTGGAGAATTCCATGGACACAGTCCATGGGGTTGCAGAGTGGGACACGACTGAGCGACTTTCACTTTCACTTTACACCTGAAAGAAGGTAGGAGAACTGGTAATAATTCATATTTTCCCAAATTGCAAAACTGTCGATTTTGAGTGAAAAAAAAAATCAAAAAACAAAATCGTCAGCTTCTGCTGAATGAAAAGGAGAACCCATTTGAACATCAAATATTGTCATGGTATTTATAATATTGCTGCACCATATCCTTGCTATAGTTCAAGTTTATCTGAGCAATAAACATATAGTAGCTTTGAACCTTAGTGGCATGTTCTCTTATAGGGAATACGCAAGTTGATCACTCAACAACGAAATAGTAAATTCGAATAATTCTAGAGCATTACAGATGATCAATAGAAAATATTATTATACCAATTTTATATAATAATTTAATTTTGAAATTAAAGCTAATGCTTAAGGTCTATACATTTCTAGTTTATTATTTTTTATAAACATAAAATGTGAATTTTTATATTAAAGTATAATAATTACTTTTAATTATAAATACTTACAAGGCTAATTTACTAACAAACCTGTAAAGAGACACTTCTGTGCCACGTATTTTGTGGGTACTATTCTAATAGGCCAATATTATATTTTATTTATTTATTAGGCTTTTACAATTTCTTTTTTTCTCACGGTCTTTCCATGAAGAAATTTATGAAAATAAAGGGACTCATATTGGATTAGCATATAGCCAACTTCTGTACAAAATTCTATCTTGTTAAGGTACGATTAGGGCCAATGAAGGGCAAACACTGATATTCTCTTTCTCTCTGGACGGCAGTCCTTAAGATCAGTTGGCACTTGAAAAATGGTGACCTTCCTCCCCTTCTCTGAGAACCATTGTTTCCTTACATAACATGACCGGAAGGTGACCTCACGGTCGCTCTTGTGGGCTCTGGCTGCTGGAGTTCAGGCGGTCATCGGGTGCTCAGAGAAGCTCGTTTTGTCTTGTAAAATGTAGGAATCTTTGTTCAGCCAGTTGCGCTTTGACACGGGCTCTCCTGCTTACCTTCCTAGGTAGTGACCCTCCAAGCAGTGCTTACTGAGTCGGGGAAAGGGAAACTGGAAATAGACATGGAAAAATGACTTTCCAGCTGATGGCAATGTTACCAAATGCCAACAACTATATTTTGTTGACCACCGTTCTCTTCAACCACAACTGCAGGAGGGAGTTTGGCAGAATGGCTTCCAAGATTAGAAAGGAGGCGTCGTTGGGCTGGGCCTCCTCCCCATGTGGCTCTTCTTTTCTCCTCCACCTCCCAGCATCCAGTTGCATCCAGCCTCCCTCCTCCTCTACCATTTAAATCTGTCTGTTTCAACACTTCCTGAGTCTTGGCTAAACATTAATCCTGTCATCTCAAGGCTCAGTTCAGTTCATTTCAGTTGCTCAGTCATGTCTGACTCTTTGCGACCCCATGGACTGCAGCACACCAGGCTTCCCTGTCCATCACCAACACCCGGAGCTTACTCAAACTCATGTCCATTGAGTCAGTGAAGCCATCCAACCATCTCATCCTCTGTTGTCCCCATCTCCTCCCGCCTTCAATCTTTCCCAGCATTAGGGTCTTTTCCAACGAGTCAGCTCCTAGTATCAGGTGGCCAAAGTACCACTTAAGCTGTATTGCTTCCCAAAAGGTGTGCTAGGAATGAAAACCACGGAGCTTGTGGTGGGTGGCTGGCCCAGGGGGAGCCTTCACTGGATAGTTTCGTCCCTGTCGTGGTTGATCCTCATTAACTATCATCTGTGACTCTAATGAAGAACTTGGCCCATGTTGGGCATTTATCTGACATGAGTCACAACTACCCTTCCACAACGATTCCATTCCTCAAAATTTGGCTTTAAAAGAACCTAGAACCTATTATACAGAATGAAGTGAGTCAGAAAGAGAAAGATAAATACTGTATTCTAACACATATATATGGAATCTAGAAAAATGGTACTGAAGAATTCATTTACAGGGCAGCACTGGAGAAACAGACATAGAGAACAGACTTTCAGCATGGGCAGAGTGGGGGAAAGGGTGAGGTGTATGGAAAGAGTAACATGGAAACTTACATTACCACATGTAAAATAGGTAGCCAAGGGGAATTGGCTGTATGGCTCAGGAAACTCAAACAGAGGGTCTGTATCAACCTAGAGGGGAGGGATGGGGAGGGAGATGGGAGGGAGGTTCAAAAAGGAGGGGATGTATGTATACCTATGGCTGATTCATGTTGAGGTTTGACAGAAAACAGCAAAATTCTGTAAAAAAAAAGACTTGGGGTGCTAGAAGAAGGCCTTGTCCTGATTTGCTCCCCTAATCTTCATCTATCCTCCCAGGATTTCTCCTTTCTTGGAACTAATATACAGAAGTTACTTTCTCAGCATCAGCGTGACAGCGAACTCTGTCACGGAATGATTTGCATAGGAATGAATACACTCAGACCTTGAAACAAAGCGGAGGGAGCTTAAAATATCGCTTCCAGTGCCTGCTGAATATCACATGTATGTAATTAAAAACCAAACATTTCTTTCTCATATCACTGATAGAACACGTGTAGATTCAGTTTGTTAGAAACCCCTCGCAATGGTCCTGCATCATCGTGTTCCATGGGTTCTATTCTGCTCTGAAAACTTGATATGTAATAAGTATAAATACCACCTGGGTTAAAAATAGAAGCTATTTCCCCCAAATCACCCAGGCCATATCCTGCCATTCAGGAAGGTTTCCCTCCTAAGCTGGTGACTCTCCACCTTCAAGGAAGAAATCTCAATGACATATTTGGGAATATAGTTTAGTGTACAGTGATCTGGACCCAGACAGTTCTTGCGTAAAGGAGAACAGGATCGCTTTGAAGGATCAGATTTAAGAAAATGAACTTGTGTAATTTTAAATAAGAAATGAAGTGAATACAGGTTTTGCTTCATAATATGAATGTGATAAAAATATATCATTAAAAACTGTGAAATTTTCTGGTTTCTCCAAATGCAAAGCTTATTCTGGATATGAATGTCATTTCAGGTATGGTATTTGATCCTTTCAGGCTGCGGGCAGACCCCTCTGTACCTGCCCGGAGCATCTTCTTAATCAAATCAGAGCATCTCAGGGCTGAAAGGGATTATAAAAGCCATCAGTCCACACAACTCAGTGTCTGAATCCACAAAATGACTTGCCAAGTTTAGATAATGCAGCTGAGACTGTTTATATGTTATGAATTGTCTAAATTAATAGTTATAAAAAGAACTAATAAGACAAATACTTCACTCATATCCCTCCCTTACCTAATAAACAGTGATGCTTGAACAGTTGTAAATTCTCTCAAAAATAAATTCCATTACAAATGTGAATTTGAATGGCATGTCTGATTTATGGATACTGCTGATTTAGAATTTTTCCACATCACTGGTTGGTCCATCTGGCTATTTTTCAGATTCAAAGTTTTATCATACTCTCGTCTGTGTGTGTTACTTTATTCCTGGAAAATCAAATATAACATTTTAATCAAAAAGAAAGGAAAACTGTATCATGTGATTTCTATACAAATAAAGGGGAAAAGAAAAAAAGCATATTCATCATCATAAAAGTCAATACTGAGATAGAATTGGAACTTCCTGGCATTCATGCATTTTAAGATGAAAAGAGAAGACTTTTAGAAAAGAAAAGCTTCATGAAATAGATATATTTGAGAGTTTTAAAGAAATCATGAAACCATATCAATGGTTGGGGAAAATTTAGGAACACAAATAAAAATATATTTGTTAAACTAAGATTAAGAAAGTAGAGGGTGACATTATTTACCTTTCCAGGTCTTTCAAACACTAACCTGATTTTATATCAATATTCATTTGCATACATTCAATAATATGCTATATACCATTTTAACTTAATTTGTGTGTGCATGTTTTGTGTGAGTAAAATATGGATATTGCCAATGTTGAACTAATGTGATTCATTTAGTGGCTTTGGAAGTTTGAGATTTACAAAGCAGTTTGCCACTTTAAAGTCAAATATAAATCTATCCTTGTTGGATTCAGCTTCTTCTTTTGGAGATGGTTTTCCAAACAGGGCTGTAGTCATTCAGAAAAAGAGGTATGAAATGTCAGAGTTGAGTGTTTGTAGCTATAGAATTTCATAAAATGTTAGTCTGAAGTCTTGAATTGATACTATCAGTGAACACATTTTTAACCAAGTGATTTGTCTGCCCTTGAATAATCCATTCCTAAAAACTTGGCCTTGATGTTAAGTTGCTTTATAGTCAGGGAAATAGAAAAAAAATGCTAACGCTTATAATTTTCCATGAGAATTAAACACAAGTCATTTTAAACCAAAACGTGGGATAAAGAGCTAAAATGAAGTGAGAAGATGTTGTGTAACATTCATAAATGCCCCAGGTTTTTATCCTCACAAGTGAGTTTCTAGTAAATGATTTACAGTCTGACCAGTTTGTAGATTTCGGATATATCTGTCAGGAGCTTTGAGAAGTGATACTACAGTCTGTTCTTCGCAAGAAGGTCGAGGTGGTCGAGGACTCCCTTCGCATGAACCTCCAGGACTGTGAGCTCCTGCTCTGCTGTGCTCAGGACAGGCTGGCCCCGACAATTCTATGGAGGAATTTATGTGTCAATACCTCTCTAAAAGGTGCTGCCAGGAGTTTTCAATTAAAAACTAACTTCCTCCCAGAAAAAGACATAACAAGAAGGGGGAAGAAGAGGAGGGGGAGGACCAAGAGTGTAAAAATGGCTTTTACTGCAAGTCTGTTCATCCAGAGTGCTGACTTTGTGGAAGGTGAAGGGGTGATAAGAAACTTCACAGAATTGAGGTCCCAGAGTTAAACAAACACTGCAAACCCATAAGATTACAAAAGTTGTTTATTATGTGTTCTTGAAACCATGCTGCTTTGAATACACTCTGCAGGTTATCTTTGGGTATCATATTCTTTATGGGGTATAGTAGCTCTTTCTTTTCTTGTATCTGAATCATTCCATCTGGGATTTAGTTGGAGATAAGACCTTCGGGAGCAACATTCCTTTTCTTTTTCTTTGGCAGAAGCTTGAGGCATGCAGGATCTTAATTCCTGATCAGGAGTCCTACCTGCACTCCCCCTGCACTAACCACTGCCCTGGTGGCTCAGACGGTAAAGAATTTTCTTACAGCGTGGAGACCTGGGTTCAATCCCTGAATTGCGAAGATCCCCTGGAGAAAGAAATGACAACCCACTCCAGTACTCTTGCCTGGAGAATCCCATGGACAGAGGAGCCTACAGGGCTACAGTCCATGGGGTCATAAAGAGTTGGGCGTGACTGAGCGACTAACACGTACACATACCATACCCAACAGGGGAGTCCCGGGAGCAATGGTCTGTGGTTCCAAAGGTGGTCCATGGACCACAGAATTGGTGTTACCTAGGAGCCTGTTAACAACAGAGATGGGCCGGTCCACTGCAGTTCAGGGGACCAGAGCCTATATCGCACTGGGATTCCTGAGTGATTAATAGCACAGTGATACTTGGAAGGCACCGACCTCTCCTCCTGAATCTTCTTAATCAGACTGTCTCGTAGACTGACGTGAGTTTAATGGAGAAACCAAGTCATCTGACTGGCGCATTTAAGACTCACAAGCCCGACTTCCAAGTCATGAGGTTGTTTTGCTTTTTATGTGAAGCTATAAAACACAATAAGATTTTTAAAGTCCATTTATATGCATAAAGCTGGCATACAAATTCACAGATCAAGGCATTTGTTTTCATTATCCTTGCATGATGCCCATACATGATCAATCCTGTCATTTTAACTTTTGAAAATCTTAAAACTGAAAATCTTAAAACATAATGAACTTTTAGGGTGATTGAAACGATTATCCTAGTAACCTGTAGTAAACACTTTGTCTCTGGCTCTCGGATTAGAGCTGATCTGTTTGTACCCATAATTGGTAAGAGCATCATGCCTGTAATGTCTACACCTCGACGTTCAAATCAGAGCCTGTTCCCTCTGCTGGATTATTTCAACTCTCTTGACAATAAATCCTGGTTTCTGTGTCTGTGTCATGTAGCAATTTGTATGACTCATAAAGGTGATTTGACGGAGACCTAGCCAAGAAGATGAGCAATTCCGTGGTGGGAATGGAGACGCTTTGTACTGAAAAGATCCCATTAGGCAATTTAAATCTTATTTAAGGAAAGAGAGAAGATACCTACTGAATTGCAGGGCCACCTAAGATTTCTTAGTTACCTAGCTCTCTCCGCTTGATACTCGACAGGCCGATGCATTGGAGATGAGGTGGTGAGACAAGCAATACGACTTCATTCAGAAAGCCAGTTAACTGAGAAGATGGCAGAATAATAGAATAATGTCTCAGAATAACCATCTGACCTGGGTCTGGATGCCAGTTTCTTCTACAGATCAGAGACGGGGGAAGGTGAGGAAACAAAGTAAAAAAGCCATCCATCTTGCAAATATCTCCTAGGATGGCAGCCTCAGGCAGGATGTGAGTTAATTTCTTCCTTCCTGCCAGCAACAGGTGGACAGGGCTCTGAACAAAGGCACTTGAGTTTTAACAGTCAGGCAGAGAGGCAGGATTCTCTGAGGCACACCACTCTGTTTGATGACAATAACAACAGCAATGGAAAGCAAGTCAAAGAAATTCCAACTGAGAGTCAGAACTGACTTCCCCCGGAGAAGGAGGTGGCAGAGGATGAGATGAATGGATGGCATCACTGATGAAATGGACAGGAATTTGAGTAAACCCCGGGAGATGGTGGAGGACAGGGAAGCCTGGCGTGCTGCAGTTCATGGTGTTGTAGGGAGTCGGATACAACTCAGCAATTGAACAACTGCAGCGCTGCTGATGAATGACTTCAAAGAAAAGATAAACTTAGTTGCAAGATCAGAAATTTAAAGCTGTGAGAACCTGGTTAGTTAAATAAAATGTCTGCATGTTCCCAGGAGCCCCCCTTTCCTCGGATACAGACACTAATGGGAGCTGCATGGTTCCTGTGATGGTCAATTGTCTTTCCAGGGCCCAAGTTTTTGTACTCTAAGATAGTTTAGACCTAAGTCTAAATTAACTTTTTAAACGGTGATCCAATTAAGAACTGTAAACGACTTCTATATTTATCTTTCTTTTAGACAAATTTCATCAATAGAGTACCAAAATAATTGGATGATAATTTCTTGCAGAAGTGGAGAAACAGTAATTGGGCCTGATTTTTTTTTTTCCTGCTGCGTAACAGAGTGACCCTTTTAGGCAGCGAAGGTTAAAGGATCAGAGGGAAAAAAGGTGAAGTAGGTTTAATTATCTTCTTACTTCTTTCTCAGTGTTGAGCACATAGCTGGCATTCAATAATTACTTATTAACTGGATTACACCTTTTAGCCTAATTCCTGCTGTTGTTAAACAGCCGTGAGAGCTCCCTGGGGGAAGATGATACCACCCAGCCCCTGACTGTAAATGACGTTCTCCTTCTTGAGTCCAAACGCTGGTGCAGGGTTGTGGGAAAAGGGGCCAATTGTCGTAGTCTCTAAACTACATTTTTTTCTCATCTGTTAAAAGGGCTTACACTTACAGTTAAGTCAGCTAAGTGTTAGTCGCTCAGTCATGTCCGATTCTTTGGGACCCCATGGACTGTAGCCCTCCAGGCTCCTCTGTCCATGGGATTCTCCAGGCAAGAATTCTGGAGTGGGTTGCCATTCCCTTTTCCAAGGGCTCTTTCCCTACCCAGGGATCAAACCCAGGTTTCCTACATTGCTGGTGGCTTCTTTACCATCTGTGCCACCAGGGAAGTTCATATCACCTATATAACAGGGTAGGTTTACCGATTAAAAACTATATATAAAAAGTGCTTAATACTCTGCCCAGGATGTAGTCAGCATACAGCTATCACTTCATTATTGCATTGGCAAAAGAAAACGGTCTCTGTCTTTCCCTCTGTAGCCCTCAAGGTGGTGGGAGGTGTGAGGAGGGGTGGGGTTGAGAAACCACGTTGGGGAGAGTGTCTGCATCATCGTCCTGGAGGTGAGGACCCACCATGGACCAGCAAGGAAACTGTGTGGATGTGTGACTGCTCTTTCACGACCCTAGAGGCCTTGCCATGCACCACCTTCCAACCAAGAGGACTTTCCACAGTCAAATTCTGCCATTCTGTCGATACAATGAAGAGTCAGTGGTGTCCTCGAAAGGCTGCTGGCCATTCAGAACTCTCAGGATTGGACCACTAAAGCTGCTTACAGTTCAGTCCCCTCTTTCGGCATAGCCAAAGAAATCGACTACATCCTCAAGTCCTTCAATTTTCTCAACTGGCTAAAAGTAAGATATTCTTTTCAAAGGGAATAATTGGATGGATTTTCTTTTTCTTTAAAGCACACTTTCCAGGAGAGAAAGACAAAGGAAAGAGAACGTGTTCACCCCTGTTGGGAGCGCATAGGACCTTTGTGCCACCATCTTGCAGAGCAGAAGTCACCTGTCAACTCATGGAAATGTCATCCGGTGTGCAGTCCTTCTCTTATTTTAGAAGCTGGTGGTGAGACACAATTAAACTTCAGGGATTGTATGTGGGACTCTTAAAAGGGTCTTTAGTGTATCAGGAAATTTTACGTACCACCCCATCATCACGCTGTTTCAAATTGTGAGAAAACTTTAGCTCAGTGTTTGTTAACTGCATTTGGGAAAGCACGCCTATATTCTCGTGGAGCCTGTGGAATGAAAACAGAGCTGCCTGAGATGACGAGGTTGACATACATCTGTTAGCGTGCGTCCTCATCGATACATGAATCTTACAGAGTCGTCTGCTAACATTCCAGAAAAATCATCACAGTTCATTCTAGGTTGTCTTTTTCCTCTTATATTCCAAGATGAAAGTTTTCGACACTAATGCGGCAAAGTGGGTATTGTGTGGAGTCATGCTAATCGGTTGCATGGATGCTGTCATGTCACGTCATTCAGCAATGGCACTGGAGACGTAGTCTCGCGTCTTCTGCTGTCTTGCAAACCGCCCGGTGGTGCCAGCGCCTCACACCCGGGGACCCTCCTTTGCCGCGGGATGGCGTCTGTCTGGAGAGGTTCGGTAGGAATCGTGGGAAGGGAGGCGGAGAGAGCTATATCTGTGCTGCTGTGTGTCCTCTTAAAGAGAAAACTTGTATCAAAGGGCTGAGGCATTTTGCGCACGAGCGTGTGTGGATTTATAGCGGCTTCACTGCCAAGTATTATTTTCATGGCAGCACTTCAGTAAATGGTGTGTTAGTCCCTCCTCGAGGAGCTTCTGGTTTTAGGATTTTACCACTAGCTCATAAACCAGGAGACTCTCCTGTTAAAGCGAAGGCTTCCAGAAGCAGTTTTCAAAGATAAGTTTATTTGAAAAGGGAGACTTGAGTTTGGCGGTTTTCAATGCTGCTTTTGCGAAAGGGCTGTGTTCCCACCATTCCCACCCCTGCCCTGAACAACGGTAGCCACTTTATAGGGAGCTGGACAATTGCTGGACAGAAGTGGTCTTCCCAGTGGTAAAAACCCTGAGGACGGCTGGTCTGCAGGAAGTGGGTGAGCAGGAGCTGGGTGGGTACAGCCCTCCTGATGGTGAGCAAACTGGCTTCACGGTCAGCATCTCCGTGAAACGCGCAGTGTCCCAGCGTCCCTGGGACCCCTTTGCAGTTTGTCATCCCACCAACTCGGCAGGGCATTCTGCCCCTACTTGCTCTGCCTGTGTGCCCCCGACCTGGGATCTCTTTGGGGTTATTGGTTATCTCATGTACTAAAGTCATGCAAAAGAAGATTAATAATGGCTAAGAATGTGCGGCCACTTTGAGATTTCAGGAATCTTCTGACTACTTGCTGATGTCCTTCACACTGTAACGAGCTCTCTCCGTTCCCCTGGATCATGAGGGTATCTGATAACTGAATCTTCCCTGTCTGTCAAAGGGAACTTGATCACTCCAATAACTATAGAACACACACACTGTGCCCTGCTTATAGCAGGAAAGGAGAATCCAGACAGAAGGAACAGCTCTTGTGTTCCAGGAGCTCACATCCACAAGGTTGCTACATTTTATTGTGATTATTGGTTAATGTGTGTGTGTTGTGCTAAGTCTTAAGTTGGGTTGTATTTATCTCCATGTTGCAGGAGCCTCTGTCCAGAGTTTTTGGCATGTAGTTCAGTAGCTCAGTCACGTCCAACTCTTTGCAACCCCATGGACTGCATCACACCAGGCCTCTTTGTCCATCGACAACTCCCAGAGTTTATTCAAATTCATGTCCATTGAGTCAGTGATGCCATCCAACCATCTCATCCTCTGTCATCTCCTTCTCCTCCTGCCTTCAGTCTTTCCCAGCATCAGGGTCTTTTCCAATGAGTCAGGGAATCTTCCTGACCCAGGCATGTAGATACTTAATATGAATTAAAAAGAAATAATTAGTTGTGGAAAGAAGCCTGTGATAAGTGCAAAACTTATGCAGTTGTGTTTCTTGCATCTGAAAAATATGCATTAGTATCTAAGAGGTGGGGCTTTGTAATAATGGCTGAATAGATACCAAAATGATGCTGGAATGCTGGAGAAGACTCTTGAGAGTCTGACTGTAAGGAGATAGAACCAGTCAATCCTAAAGGAAATTCACCCTGAATATTTGTTGGAAGGACTGATGCTGAAGCTGAGGCTCCATTACTTTGGCCACCTAATGTGAAGATCTGACTTGGGAAAGATTGAAGGTGGGAGGAGAAGGAGCAACGGAGAATGAGTTGGTTGGATGGCATCATAAGTGCAAAACTTATGCAGTTGTGTTTCTTGCATCTGAAAAATATGCATTAGTATCTAAGAGGTGGGGCTTTGTAATAATGGCTGAATAGATACCAAAATGATGCTGGAATGCTGGAGAAGACTCTTGAGAGTCTGACTGTAAGGAGATAGAACCAGTCAATCCTAAAGGAAATTCACCCTGAATATTTGTTGGAAGGACTGATGCTGAAGCTGAGGCTCCATTACTTTGGCCACCTAATGTGAAGATCTGACTTGGGAAAGATTGAAGGTGGGAGGAGAAGGAGCAACGGAGAATGAGTTGGTTGGATGGCATCACCGACTCAATGGACATGAGTCTGAGCAAGCCCCGGGAGATGATGGAGATAGTGGAGGAGCCTGGCATGCTGCAGTCCTTGGGTCACAAAGAGTCAGACAGAACGTAGCAACTGAACAACCCAGTTACCAAAGGGCAAATCCGTGTGATTTCATGGGAAACTCAGGTTCATGATAATCATCACTAAGAAGGACCTCTCCTGTTTTCCATTTTAAGACTTAAAAATCACTGTCACACAAAATCTGTTCTGGTAATGCTTTGGTTTTCCTGTGTGTTGTGAAGTGTCCCTTCAACACCTGAATTTCAGTCCATCGCGTCTCACCTAAAGCAACTGGAGACGATGGTCTGCTCCTCACTCTCTCCTGGGGCTGTCTTTGTGGTCACCCTATTAGTTTAGCAGGAGAGGTTCTACCCGAAGCCACAGGGACCTTGGGGGCCTGGGAGCGGAGGCTGCCTAGACCACGAACCCATGACCTCAGGCATAGCAGAAGCTGCCGTCAACCCAGGGATCTCCACCTTCCGCCTGTGGACGGGAGGACTGCACTGGACCATTCCTCTGACCCCTCTTGGCTCAAAAAGTGAACAGACTTTAATCAAAGAGTATATTGACCATATAGCAGCAGTGGCTTGCCTGCCAAAAAACAAAAAGGAAAATAATAGTAACTGCCATGTCATTGCTGGTAATCCATGAGGTAAAAACAGGATGAACCGTGAGGGGTCTTCTCCACTCCCCTCCACCCCGCTTCCCCTGTGTGTTCACCCCTCCAGCGTTTGGCCTCGAGCTAGAATAATCGCCACGTGATGTACCAACTAGAAATTAAACACACAGCTTTTCTTTGACATCCGTGATTTGTTTTCCTAAGGAGCACATATATGTGTGGTTTGTAGGGCTCACAGAGTGGGAGATGAAGGGGAAGGTCTGATATTTACGTCACAAATGGTGTTATTCAGAGACCAGGAAAGAAATCCGATGTTTGCTGCCGCTAAAATGACAGTATTTATTATGTACTCACAAAAGGGTAAAAAAAGCGACTGTTGATTATTTTGACATTAAATTGCTTGCAATACATGAGGGATTAATTATGACATGGCACACTTCATCCTGCCACCTGAATTAGCTGGGGTTTTAAAGCAGGGTCTGTATTCACATCATTTGTCATGCAGGGAGAATACAGACGTCTGTATGCTCCATTCTGGATCTGGTTTGCTCAGGAGCCCAGTGGCCTGGCTGAATGCAGAAACTTCTCAGTCAGATCGAACAAAAGTCTGTTGCTGGTCTTTCTGGAGAATCCTCTCGTAAGGAGCCAACGTTTCCAAACTCTGAGCTGGCTTTTTCTGACTTGACCTTGACCGACAGTCCCGAGGAGAGAAGGCTCATCTCATCATTTGGGAGGAAGATGATGAAGGTTCCTGGCCAAGGGGCCAGCCTCCCCGGACACACGTTAGGACACAGAACACAACACACCGTTGGTCCCTGATTGACGAGATTGGGGGGTAGAGGAGCTGACGCCGGGTGCAAGCACCCCCAGGAGAGGAACGGAGAGAGAGAGAGCCCTGGGTCAGAGTAGGGGGCCGCTGAACACAGCACCCAGGCTGCCCGTGTGCTGCTGGCGACCAGAACCACTCGAGATTTAACAGGCACGGCAGCGTTCTAGCCCCTGGGCACTGAACGCAGCTCTTAGCCCCAGTTCCGGACTATTACACACAGTTCCATGCTCGAACATAGGGCAACCACAAAGACTTGGCACATCCTTTTGAGCGTAAAGAGCCAGAACCCCCAAACCATCGCAGAAAGAGGAGAGATCCACCATATGCTATGGTGCAAACACGCTGACGTTCTCTTTTTTTGTCAGCTCCTCCTGCAGGAACGAAGATCCCCCAAAGCTGAGGGCCTGGGGACCACAGCCCCACGTGTAGTGGAAAGAGGAGAAAAGGGACGCGTGGTCTCCAGACTCACCCTGCTGGGATGGAGACCCGGTGATTTCTGACCACAGGCTCTGGGGTCACTCTAGGTCAAGACTTGCTGACCATCCCTTTAGTCAACCGAAAGAGCCTTGTTATCAAAAACAAAACCCCAAACTGTCCAATGCCTGAACTGCTGACTGTGAATCCCCGCAATGAGGGGCTGAGCTTGTAGCTGTGGTTTGAAATATGTCTTTACAGCTTTTTGAGCACTTTATGCTTGAAAAATGCTTTCCCATCTTTTCGAGTAGTTTGTGACAATTCAGCAAGGTCACCTGGGATTGCCTCTGATGGATAGACGACTGCACCTGGGGGAAGGTCACACAGTGGATAGATGGTGAGCTGGGGGGATGGCTGTATGGTGCTGGTGACCGCAAAAGTGTGGGGCCCGGTGAGCCTGCGGCTCTTCTGGAGAGGGCTCAGGGCGAGGGCTGGGAGAGGCTCTCCGTCGACTCGGCGTTCCTTTCCGGAACAGAGTGGGGAGCATCCTGAGTCAGGTTATTGTGTCTTTGGTCTCAGAAGCCAAGGGATGAGGGAGGGGAGCTGGAAAGACACATAGGAACAGCTCAGAGCAGGGCTTACAGCCGCAGGATCAGAGGAGTCACAGGATTCTGCCGAAGGCAAAGTCCTTTGTAACAAAGGGCCGGAGTCTCAAAGTAGCACCGTGGGCGACACACGGTCTGTTCACCTCACCCGTGGGAACTTCACGTTTCATGGAAAACGCACTGACTGTGAATGTGTGATGTCATTTATTTAGCAAGAAAGATGATCTTTTGTGGTTGAACTCTCACTGCTTGGACAGAAATACTAGACTGTCTTACCCTGGGATCCAAAATAACCGTGGTCCTCGAAGGCATTTCCCTCCCCTGTTTCTGTTCATCGGTGCTATTTCTACATCTCACATAAAAGAAAAATCCAATAGCATTGAAGTTAAATAATACATTTTTTCCCTCCCAGAACCAATAAATCTGTTTAAAGATGCATTGCTACTTTTCTTGAAGGATAATTTAGCCTATGTATCAAAAAAGGAAAATCAATAGTTTTTTCTATTACAAATAATTGCCTGCTTGACTCTTTCCCACTTTTTCTTTTTTATTTATTTTGGCTTCAAAATATTTTTACTGAGAACGTCTCCTGCTTTAAGTGTAGACCAGCATGGTTTTCTATGAGACTGTCTTCAGCAGATCAGACCCTGCCCCTCCTGGATTCGGTGAAGCTCCCACAGGTCATATCAAGGGAAAGGCCGACAGGCCCAGGGCTCAGGGGAGGGGCTATGAGTTTAATTGTAAATGAGCAGGGGAGAGGCCCACCTACCCCCATGGGCATAGGGAACAAGGACTCCACCCACCTGGCTGATTACCTGTGTCCCCGTGAGCCTGAGTAAGATTTATCCTCTGTACTCAGGTTTGAAACTGTTAATTAGAAAATTGATTCTTGTGTAAACTTTGGCCTGGCCGACACAATCCAGGGTCCCTCTTTAAGTAGTTAGACCTGACCAGACGTTATCTGAGAGCATCTTGTTTGAAATACCACACCTGAAAGGATTTCTGGTTTGCCATACCCACCAAGGTTCTTTATTTTCGGAGGAAAGGGGTAACCTGAGGAGAGCCAACAGCACACAGGTCAAATGATAGAGAGGTTTATTCACTGTTCAGCCGCAACAACAATGTCTAAGTATCCAATGCCAGGCACTGGAAGGAGGAGAGAAACACAGACATGGCTGCAATGCTCAGGTGAAGGCGTGCGTCCAGAGGTGTCTGCGGCCAGGGCTACTGGGGGCGGACGGAAAGGCTTTGTCGAGGAGGTGACTGTTGAGCTGAGCCTCACAAGGCAAAGGTATTCCAAACTAACTAGAAAAGAATTAACAATCCATATGTTTTCCTTTCGGTGAGCAAATGAACTAGAAGAGTTTACAAGAAAAGTGAGAAGACGAGAAAGGGCAGGCTCTTCATGAAGAGCGATACACTCAAGGCAAATGCAAATACAGTTGGCCTCAAATTAAAATGCAAACCTGTTGCTTTGGGTTTGGCTATGATTTAGCAAGATAGGGGAACTTGGATCCTCCCGCACTCTCCTCTCTGTAGAAGGTGTTGATTCAACCATCTTTTGAAAATAATTCAGCAATGTGCTTCAAGAGCCTCTCAATATGTGCGTGTCACTTGATGCTCTGCTTTGAATCGATGTTGATCCTTTATAAGGCTTCTTGGGCTACCAGCTCTCAATAATGTTCTTTACTTATAAAGGACATTATTGAGAGCTGGTAGCCCAAGAAGCTCTTGTTGCGTAGGATGAGATCTAACCAAACCCCTGCTCTGAACACCAGTGAGGATATGGCACGAACCTTTTGGTGGGTCCAGAAAGTGGGATAAGATTCCACTAAAAATCTTTTTAATGGGGGAAGAGGCTCCTGATTTAACAATAAAGGAAAACAACAGAATAGAAAAGTGTGATCCTAGTTTTATTTTTTAAATTGCGTATAGGATGCTGGGAAAGATTGAGGGCAAGAGAAGAAGGGGGCAACAGAGGATGAGATGTCTGGATGGCCTCACTGACTAACGGACATGAGTTTGAACAAACTCTGGGAGAGAGTGACGGACAGGGAAGCCTCGCAAGCAGCAGTCCACAGGGTAGAAAAGAGTTAGACAGGACTTAGGGACTGAATAACAGCAATGAATGAAATGCACATATGAATTACAATCACGTATTATTTTCAAGTTGCAAGGTTACATGTGATTCCTATTTCCCTCCGTATGCTTGGCTAGATCTTCCAAAAGTCCTATAACAAATGCGTATTATTTTATGTTTAGAAAAAGGAAAACAATCAATGGAAAACAATTCTTTAATATTTTCTAAAAGAAATAACAATGAAGATAGTTGATGGAGGAGCGCTTTCCAAGTCGCTTGGCTTTGTGAAGATGGATCCAAACCAAAACCACAGGGCAGAGGGAGGGTTTCACAGAACGGCTGGGAGTCCCAGGCTCAGGAGCCTCAGCTGAATAGGCAGTGAGCGCGCTGGGTCTCCTTAGTGTGTCCGCCTCTGCAACCCTTCAGACTGCCGCCCACCAGGCTCCTCTGTCCATGGGACCCTCCAGGTAAGAATACTGGAGTGGGTTCCCATTTCTTCCTCCAGGGATTTTCCCAACCCAGGGATTGAACTTGCATTTATTATGTCTGGACCGGGATCAACAGACTGGTTCCAAATAGGAAAAGGAGTATGTCAAGGCTGTATACTGCAACCTTGCTTATTTAACTTATACACAGAGTACAACATGAGAAACGCTGGGCTGGATGAAGCACAAGCTGGAATCAAGATTGCCGGGAGAAATAGCAATAACCTCAGATATGCAGATGACATCACCTTCATGGCAGAAAGTGAAGAGGAGCTAAAGAGCCTTTTGATGAAAGTGAAAGAGCAGAGTAAAAAAGTTGGCTTAAAGCTCAACATTCAGAAAACGAAGATCATGGCATCTGGTCCCATCACTTCATGGCAAATAGATGGGGATATTCATGGGCAAATAGTGGAAATAGTGACAGACTTTATTTTGGGGGGCTCCAAAATCACTGCAGATGGTGTCTGCAGCCATGAAATTAAAAGACACTTACTCCCTGGAAGGAAAGTTATGGCAAATCTAGACAGCATATTCAAAAGCAGAGACATTACTTTGTCAACAAAGGTCAAGGCTAATGGTTTTTCCAGTAGTCATGTATGGATGTAAGAGTTGGACTATAAAGAAAGCTGAGCGCTGAAGAATTGATGCTTTTGAACTGTGGTGTTGGAGAAGACTCTTGAGAGTCCCTTGGACTGCAAGGAGATCCAACCAGTCCATTCTAAGGGAGATCACAAGATGGAATCAAGATTGCCAGGAGAAATAGCAATAACCTCAGATATGCAGATGACATCACCTTCATGGCAGAAAGTGAAGAGGAGCTAAAGAGCCTCTTGATGAAAGTGAAAGAGCAGAGTGAAAAAGTTGGCTTAAAGCTCAACATTCAGAAAACGAAGATCATGGCATCTGGTCCCATCACTTCATGGCAAATAGATGGGGATATTCATGGGCAAATAGTGGAAATAGTGACAGACTTTATTTTGAGGGGCTCCAAAATCACTGCAGATGGTGCCTGCACCCATGAAATTAAAAGACACTTACTCCTTGGAAGGAAAGTTATGGCAAATCTAGACAGCATATTCAAAAGCAGAGACATTACTTTGCCAACAAAGGTCAAGGCTAATGGTTTTTCCAGTGGTCATGTATGGATGTAAGAGTTGGACTATAAAGAAAGCTGAGAGCTGAAGAATTGATGCTTTTGACTGTGGTGTTGGAGAAGACTCTTGAGAGTCCCTTGGACTGCAAGGAGATCCAACCAGTCCATTCTGAAGGAGATCAGTCCTGGGTGTTCATTGGAAGGACTGATGTTGAGGCTGAAACTCCAATACTTTGGCCACCTGATGTGAAGAGCTGACTCATTTGAAAAGACCCTGATGCTGGGAAAGATTGAGGGCAGAAGGAGAAGGGGACAATGGAGGATAAGATGGTTGGATGGACTCACTGACTCCATGGACATGGGTTTGGGTGGACTCCAGGAGTTGGTGATGGACAGGGAGGCCTGGCATGTTGTGGTTCATGGGGTCTCAAAGAGTCGGACACAACTGAGCAACTGAACTGAACTGAACTGAACGTTTCAGTTTGGTAACCTTGGGGCATTTACAGGTTGAGATTCTGATCTCTTTACATAAGCCACCTCGACATTAGAGCCGCCTCAGTCTCACAACCTCTTTTTTAACCAATTTAATGGTATTTATTAAACTTCTATTCCCATTTTAATTGAGTAACTTCAGATGATTCTAGGTCTAACAAAGTCTTCCTGGTTGTTATGTATAGGAAATAAAAAGATAGCACCATCAGATAGAAATATAATGTGACCCACTCATGTCATTTAGACAAAATTAGTTTAAAATATATTATGGTTAACACAGTTTTCTAAAATATTATAATTTCTATACATCGTTCAGTTGCTTAATTCATGTCCGACTCTGACTCCCCGTGGACTACAGCTTGCCAGATTTCCCTGTCCATCACCAACTCCCAGAGCTTGTTCAAATTCATGTCCATCAAGTCAGTGATGCCATCCAACCATCTCATCCTGTTGTCCCCTTCTCCTCCTGCCTTCAGTCTTTGCCAGCAGCAGGGTCTTTTCCAATGAGTCGATCCTTCACATGAGGTGGCCAAAGTACTGGAGTTTCAGCTTCAGCATCATTCCTTTCAAAGAAATCCCAGGACTGATCTCCTTCAGAATGGACTGGTTGGATCTCCTTGCAGTCCAAGGGACTCTCAAGAGTCTTCTCCATCACCACAGTTCAAAAGCATCAGTTCTTCGGTGCTCAGCTTTCTTCATAGTCCAACTCTCACATCCATACATGACTACTGGAAAAACCATAGCTTTAATTAGACAGACCTTTGTTGGCAAAGTAATATCTCTGCTTTTTATTGGCCAAAGTACTGGAGTTTCAGCTTCAGCATCATTCCTTTCAAAGAAATCCCAGGACTGATCTCCTTCAGAATGGACTGGTTGGATCTCCTTGCAGTCCAAGGGACTCTCAAGAGTCTTCTCCATCACCACAGTTCAAAAGCATCAGTTCTTCGGTGCTCAGCTTTCTTCATAGTCCAACTCTCACATCCATACATGACTACTGGAAAAACCATAGCTTTAATTAGACAGACCTTTGTTGGCAAAGTAATATCTCTGCTTTTTAACATGCTATCTATACATTTCTATACATAATCAATACATAATCAATATAAAAATTATTAGTAAATCTAATAATAAATAAATTTTACTAACTCTCCAAAATACAGCATGTATTTGACACTTAAAGCACAGCTCAATTTGGACTAGCCTTATTTCAAGTATTATATAGCTCAGGTCTAGAAGAAAATGCATGCAAAGTGGTTATGTATAATTGAGGGATTAGATGTGAGAAAATATTTTCATGATTAACGTTTTTAAACTTTGGCTTCAAGTATATCAGATTTTTAGCCTTCTTTTTTCTCTTGCAAAGGGTAGCATTTTTATACATCTCTCATTTATGGCTGTGATATTTAAACAATACATTTTTTTCTGCTATTTTTCCCTAACGTTCTTCACTAGTTGCATTTCATTTCCTACTTTGGCTTTTCTGGTTTTCTCAGCAAATTATTTCCATTTTTTTCCATCCTTTTCTCCGGTAGCCTGGCAAACTTCCACTTCTGAGATCATTTTACAGCAACCCTTGGCCACACCAAGTTAATTTCTTTCTACCCTTCCCTGCTTTCTCATGGGTCGAGATCATTTTTTCATATGTTACTGAAACCATATTGTTTTCTTATGAAACAAGCAGTTTTCTTAGTTGTCTATGTCTTTTTAAAAAATACCCTTCCCAGGAGACTCTTTAAGCTACTGGAATTCACTTTGTTGATTTTCATTCTTTCTCTCCTTCAGGTTTCCTCCTGTCCTTCTGAATCATATGTTTTAGAATGCATCAGCTAGGTTGCTAAATTAAAATCTGAAATACTCTATCCCTGAACACGAGTATCACGTCAAAAGTTCTGTTTCCAATCCAGTGCTTTAAGTTCTCCACATCTTGCCATAAAGGGCTATTTTTCATTAAATGAGCCCGAGAACTTATTTTGTATCACTTCCACACTATCCCCTTTCACAGAGAGAGACACAGAAACTGCCGGGCTACCCTATTACATTCTGTATTGAACATTTTGGGGTAAGTTGTTAAAAAAAAAATGAAGCTTGGTCAAGAGATGGTGTATCATTTTCTTGAGGGTAAATTTCACTTTTCTGATGTCCCTAAAATCTCTGAGTTAGATGAGAAAAGCACTGTCAATATACATATTGGGTTGGCCAGAAAGTTTCTTCAGGCTTTTCTGTAGCACCTTATAGAAAAATCCAAACAAACTTTCTGACCAACCCAGCATAAGCAAAATAATGTTGAAATCTTCCTAATATATTAGGACATATATTTTTATGTAATATATTATTGATTGTACATCAAGAATGATATATATTCCTTACATATCATTAGAGCTTTCCCTGTGGCCAGAGGTAAAGAATCTGCCTGCAATGCAAGAGACTCAGGAGGCCCAGGTTCAATCCCTGGGTGGAGAAGATCCCCTGGAGGAGGAAATGGCAACCCACTCCAGTATTCTTGCCTAAAAAATCCCATGGATGGAGGAATCTGGCAGGCTACAGGCCATGGATGGGGCTGCAAAAAGTCAGACACGACTGAGCACATTCCTTACATATTATTACTGCAAGACACTACACACTCAGAATATAGAAGGCACTTGTGTGTGCTCAGTTTAAATAATAGAAAAGAACAGAAAGAGGGAAAGCAACAGAGGTGCTAGGGAGAGGTACTCAGGTAGCAGCTTACGGAATACTAATACATTCCTGAATACTAACAACTTACCAAAGTGATTCAGACACAACTTTAGAGACAAAATCTAATTCTCAAAACATCTGCTTGGAAACCCTCAGAGGCCACCCACAGAAAACAAGATCTTTTTTCTCCCCTCAGGGCTGGGAGAGGAAGACTGTGAATAATAGCTTCTTAATGAAGGGAATGGAAAAATAAAATAGAACAAACGCTTGAATCTGGGGTGGAATGAATTCATGATAATTTATATTTGATATGTGATGGTGCTCAGGTGCTCGGTATCGTCTGACTCTTTGTGACCCCGTGGACTGTAGCCTGCCCGGTTCCTCTGTCCATGAGATTCTCCTGGGAAAGACACTGGAGTGGGTTGCCATTTCTTCCTCCAGGGTATCTTCCCAACCCAGGGATCGAATGCACGTCTCCTGCATTTCCTGCATTGGCTGGCAGATTCTTTACCACTAGCACCACCTGGGAAGCTCCATTTGATATGCATTGTGGGTAAAAGTGGTGAAACAGATTAAATGAGGTCATTTGAGAGAAGTGCATTATCTGTTTATGTTCTGCACCTCTCTATTTAAGGCTTAAAAGGAGACAGGTAGTCACGCTGAAGATGGTAACATTTGGTATGCATCGTTATTTAGGAGCAGGTGGGACTTCCCTGGTGGGAAGTGGTTAAGCCTTCGCTTCCAACGCAGGGAGTGTGGGTTCAGTCCCAGGTTGGGGAGCTAAGATCCCGCATGCCTCATAGTCAAAAAATCAAAACATATAAAATAGAAATAATATTGTAACAAATTCAATAAAAGATGTTAAAAATGACCCTCATTCAAGAAAAAAGGGGGGGTAAAGTATAAAGTTTAAAAAATATACTTAAGAAGAGGTAAGAAAGACAGAAAAAAGAAAGAAAGAAGGGGAAGGAAGAGAGAAAGGAAGAAATTTCTGTTAAGTATATTTCATTTGTAGAGTTGGTTTCCTGAAGGAAGGGATAAAACAAGACAAAATATTGGTTACCATTTGATTAAGTTAAAAAAAAAAACCATTTATTGACTACCTGCTCTGTCCTAGGGCTTCCGTGATAGCTCAGATGGTAAAGAATGCACCTGCAATAGGGGAGACCTGAGTTCTGTCCCTGGATTGGGAAGATCCCCTGAAGAAGGGAATGGCTGCCCACTCCATATTCTGCCCTGGAGAATTCCATGGACTCTGTTGTCCATGGGGTCACAAAGAGTCAGACACAACTGAGCAACTTTCACTTTGCTCTGTCCTAACTCACGCTGGGTGCCAAGGAGTGTCACGAGATAACCGGTATGAGAAGATCTCCACGTAATGCATAAACATGTCTTCCTTCCCTCCATCACATGGTCACAGAGGATGGTTTAGTTTTTAGCCCACCACAAGGCAGGAATCCACATCGGGATGGAGCCTAAACCAATGCCAGGGCCTTCTGAGCAAGACCCATCTGGGAGAGTCTCAGAAGGAAGGCATAATTCCAGAATCCATCTGAGTCTTGCAGAGTCAACTTTAATATAGAATTATTGTCAGCTCATCTAAAAGCCATCTCTGACCATTCTCAGGATTCTCTCTGTCTTCTCATTAACCTCTAAGCTGGCTAGAGAGGAGCTCTGGGGAATGACTCAGGCCAGAACAGAATATTTAGGGAAATGTATAAAGCATTATATATGACTAGTTCAGTTCAGTTCAGTTCAGTNTGGAAAAGATTCTGATGCTGGGAAGGACTGGGGGCAGGAGGAGAAGGGGACGACAGAGGATGAGATGGCTGGATGGCATCACTGACTCGATGGACGTGAGTCTGAGTGAACTATGGGAGTTGGTGATGGACAGGGAGGCCTGGTGTGCTGCGATTCATGGGGTCGCAAAGAGTCGGACATAACTGAGCGACTGAACGGAACTAAATAAAGCATGTCTAATTTGTCAAGAGAGCTTAAGACATGTAGATATGGTCATGAGTAAGCAACAGACCAAGATCAGGATATTCTTCAAGAGTTTTCTTTATTTAACAGTGAGCTGCCCTTTTCTCATCGAACCATTCAGCTTCGGTGTCTCTAAACTCTTTGCTAAACCTGACCACCATGGGCTCATTGCAGTATCTTCCATCTGCCTTAATGCACCTGATCTGTAATCTTACATTCCTTATAAGTCAACACTATTAAATGATATTGTAATGTTAAAGTTATTGTGTCTCTGCCTCAATTCAATTCACATTGTTCTCGAGATGCCTGGAAGCTGGCACGAAGAAGACCATTCCTGTCTTCCAGAGTTTACAATAAGGGAAAACACACACACACATTAGAAAGATGTTTGTATATCAAAAGAGGCATAATTTAGGCTATATTACTCCATTTCAATGGCTTGGTTTTTTTTTCCATGTCTGTTACTTTATTTTGGGGGTTTTCCATAAAGTTATCCACATAACGTATATATCATTGTGATTGCATTTTCATCACAAACTGTTATATATAAATTTTGCATAGAATGCTCTGTACATGCTGTTTCATTCTAAGGCCTTGATTTTCCCCAATTTCTTGCATGGTTTTTATTTACTCCCTCTGTGGTAAATCCCATGACAATGAAATCTGAATCTCTCCCTCTTCGTCATTCTTCTTATTGCATTATTTTTTATTTCTTACTTTTCAAACGGGAATTTGTTCATCATCCAAATGCCTCTGCCAATTTTCTGGCTTATGAAAAAATTAATTTCTGCTGTTAGCATCATGTAAACAGAAAGGGTGCTCTCTGCCACCTTGCACATCTCAACTCTCCCTTCTGATGCATAAATCCTGTCAATGCCATTGGCGCCATCTCTCACTGGATTCACTCTCCAACTCTGTATGCAGTTGCTTCTTTCCATCTGCAGCTCCAGTGACGGAAAGGAAAATGTTATGAGCTAAGAGCCCAAGGGCTGGTCAAGTCCTCTGCTGCTAACTGGTGGCATAACCTTGACCAGAGCTAGGTGGGAATAAGAAAGCTCAGGCTGCAAACCTTTCCTCTGGCAGAGCAAAGGCCTGACGCCTATGGAGAGACTGTAACACATACCCCATCTGTTGCTGTTGCTGCTGCTGCTGCTAAGTCGCTTCAGTCGTGTCCGACTCTGTGTGACCCCATAGACGGCAGCCCACCAGGCTCCCCCGTCCCTGGGATTCTCCAGGCAAGAACACTGGAGTGGGTTGCCATTTCCTTCTCCAAAGCATGAAAGTGAAAAGTGGAAGTGAAGTCGCTCAGTCGTGTCCAACTCTTCGCGACCTCATGGACTGCAGCCTACCAGGCTTCTCCGTCCATGGGATTTTCCAGGCAAGAGTACTGGAGTGGGGTGCCTGCTGGAGCCCCCTTTATCGCTAGCTGCCTGTGGACCCACCGTGTTCTTTGTTCACCTATTCACTTACTCAGCCCCGCTGCAAGCACCTCCTGACCCAGGGCTCACGGAGGCACAGACACAGCGGAGAAGGCAGGCTGCATGCACCATAGACAAGCATGCCCCATGCTGGCAGCTGCTCGAAAGCAGCTGTCCTCACCAGGCATAGGATGGAAGAGCTCAGTCTGCGGGCAGCTGGGGAGGTAGCTTTAGGAAGGAGGTAATGGCTGAGCTTTAGCCACCTGATGGGAAAAGCTGACTCCCTGGAAAAGACCCCAGTGCTGGGAAAGACTGAGGGCAGGAGGAGAAGGGGACGACAGAGGATGAGATTGCTGGATGGCATCACTGACTCGATAGACATGTGTTTGAGCAAACTCCGGGAGATGGCGAAGGACAGGGAAGTCTGGTGTGCTGCAGTCCGTGGGGTCGCCAAGAGTTGGACACGACTGAATGACTGAAGAGCAATGACAATGGCTGAGCTGGCGGGGCCTTAGAGAGGTGGGGAGGGGTTCACTATCAGAGAGGAGAAGTGAGTCCTGGTGAAGGAGGTGTGTGCCCCAGTCACCAGTGAGGCAAGTAGCCACCAGCAGAACCCCTGGGGAAGGTGCCAGCTCAGGAGCCCACCCACTCCCGGGAGCACCGAGATCCCTTCCAAGCCCATGCGCCCTGAGGACAAATGGGGCTAAGTGGGTCTCCTATGCTCCGGATCCAGACTTAGCCGGGCGCCCTGGCTCTCACCCCATCTACTTGGAACGTCACTCCCTCGCTTCTTGAATTCCCACTCCTTCTTCAAAACGCAGCCAGACATCAGCTGTGTGCTGGCCCACCGCCCCAGCTGGGCGGCCTCCCCTCTTCCAATTCTCTCGTTTCTGCCTGTTGATTCTCCTCCGTGTCCCCCAGAAAGGGAGCTGAGGGGGGTGCTTACCTCCCCGGGCCCTGGAGAAGGGCCAGTAAGCACTGCAGAGTCATTCACAGCTGTGACGGCCCGTGTGGAGGGCAGTGGGCATCCCGGGAAAGGGCCGCCACCTGCTTGGGAAGAGTCTGCCCGGCTCGCCCCACTTGCCTGCCTGCCCCTCAGACACCTCGACAGGGCACCCCTCCCTCTGATGCGAAAGCCTCCGTTTCCATGGACACGGCCCCTCCCTCTCCCGGCCCTGCCTGCTACTTCAGTTTCTGGCGGATGCTGGAGAGCACCACCGCATGCTGGGCAGCTTGGACGACACAATCGTAGGTCCTCACCTTCCTGGAGGCCAGAGGCCGAGATCGAGGCGCTGGCTGGTAGTCTCTTCGAGGCCTCTCTTCCGGGGCTGCAGACGGCCGTCTTCTCCTGAGTCCGCACATGGTTGTCCCTGTTTGTCCAGGTCCTGACCTCCTCTTCCTATAAGGACGCACTCAGACCGGGCCAGGGCCCACGCAGGTGACCTTGTTTACCTGAGCAACCCCTTGCAAGGTCGTTTCTCTAAATGCACGTTCTGGGGTCCCGAGGGTTGGGGCTTCTACATGTGACTCGGGGCGCACAGTTCAGCCCAGCTCACCTGCCGTTTAGCTGGGCTCCCTGTGCTTTCCAGGTGTCCATGGTCCTTGTTTCATCCCTCGGAGGACTTCAGAGAAAATCACTTCTTTCAGTCTTGAGCCTCCTTGAACCTCACCTGCTGTTTTCTGACGACGCCCCTGTCTGGCCGCAGCTGCGCCGCTTTTGTTTAATTCTCCTTTTTTCAGTCTACAGTCTCTATTTTCTCCTCACATCCCAGAATCCCCGTTTCCTCTCCTTTTATGGCCCCAGGTGACTTCCTTTCATTTATTTATCTTGGCAGGTGTTACCAGCTTATTTCTTTTATTTCCCCTTTGCCTCTGGTACTTAACACTGGGCCATCTGTGCCAATCTTACTTTTTATTTATTCACCAACACTCCTCAGCCCCACTATGTGTTAGGCAGCACTAGCTGGCTAACTAGCTGGCCCTGGCTGGTAAAGGAGAAGGAGCCCTCACCGCCCTCTCCAGGGCCTGAAATTCCACAGAGGAGCTCAGACCCGGCTCTGGGCCCAGGCTAGGCTGTGTGCTGGTCTCAGCTTCTGGTCCTCGGACCCTGTGCGTCAGCCTCACCTGGAGGCTCAGGAAGCCTCTCGTGATGCATCATCCATGCGAGGGGCTCAGCAAGGTGCCGGCACTCCTTACACACCTGCACGGTGAACACTTAACACGGCTTTGCTGCTCCCACGGACGAAGGGCCGACCCAGCTCCGTGGTTAGGAGGTGGGTGGTGTAAGGTCAGAGAAGGTGAGAAGAGGAGGCCTCCTGGAAGTGTGGCCCTGAAGGATGGCTCATCTGGGGGTTCTGGGAGGAGAGATTCAGCAAGAGCAAGGGGTGGCTCTCAGGCCAGTGCCGAGTTCAGAGCTGGAGGAGGTGTGGGGAGGAGGCGGCCCAGCAGCGGCGGGGTGCAGGGCGGGGCAGGGCAGGGCTGGGGGAGTGCTGCAGGGAGACCAGCGCCACCAGCGGGCTCCCACTCCAGGGGTGGCTGGGCACCTCATGGCATGCGCTCCTACTCCTGGACTCAGACCATGGCTCTCCTACCCCTACCCCAGCTGTGACAGAATTGCCTGTGATGCTTTTCTGAAAGTAGGACACAGAGAGTTCTGCCTCGGTGGGCGTCTGTCAGCACCCTTCAAAGACAATGCTGGCAGAGAGCGGCACCTGAGGGCCACAAACGGCTCAGACCCACCGGGCACTCCCTTGTCTCTGCCCCTTTTAGCCCTACTGAAACAAGAGGCCTGCCCTCGGGAAGGATCTGTCTGCAGTCCTCTGTCCTACAGGAAGATCCTCAGGAGGCATCTGTGTGTGGTCCTCTGTCCTACAGGAAAGTCCTCGGGAGGGATCTGACTGCGATCCTCCGTCCTGCAGGAAGATCCTTGGGAGGGAGCTGTCTGTGGTCCTCTGTCCTACAGCACAGTCCTTGGGAGGGAGCTGTCTGCGGTCTTCTGTCCTACAGGAAGGGTGGCCCTCAGGAGGGATCTGTCTGCGGCCCTTTGTCCTATAGAAAGGGTGGTGCTTTCTTTCCCACTTGCTCCATCCTTTCCTGCGGTAGCCACACCACAAGGAATTAGTGGGAGACAGTGAAAATCAGAGAGACCGGGTGCAGATCCCCGCTCCCCTGCCAAGGCGAGACACTCTTCACCTTCTGGAGCCTCTGGCGCAAGAACAGAAATCCTCCTTGCAGAGCGTGACCGCTTCTCCCGCATTACTCTTCCCTCCCCCTGATATTCTTCATCCTGTCCACCTCCTTCCATGCGCCCAGAAAAGCAGCTCTTGAGCCCCCTCCTTCCCTGGCCATCCTGTCTTCACGCCCACCTTCCCGTGGCCAGTTGCTGTTCCTGCCAACACCAGCTTGCTTCACCCCTGTGACATGAAGGACGTGTTCTCAGGCCAAGGGTTGCCCCCTTCTGCTGGGCAGGTTCTACCCACACTTTCTCTGTGTGCTGCTGGTGGGAAGTTTGCAGCTCAGCCCCTGCGCAGGAATGGCGCGTGGCATCACCTGCCGAGGAGGGGGTGCTGAAGCCAGCATTTCCTCTTTTAACAGATAGGACTGACACGGTGGAGAGACTGACTCAGTACACGTGGTGGGTTTATCCAAAGCGGTACTGTGAAATTCTCCCACTTTCTTTCCTTGTCTGGGCTCTCAGAAAATAATTTAGCATTGTTCTGGCTTGTTCATGGACGGCTTTCAGGCATATATGATCCTCTAGCTTTGTTGCCAAAATGGAAATCATGGTGGGGAGTGGTGGGAGGGCATGAGGATATTTCCTGTCCTTTCTTGAAAAGAATACTCACATGTAAGGACTGGTGCAGGAGAGTGGGTGAGAGGCAGTGTTTTGTCGGGGTCAGGTCTGTCTCTGTAGTGCAAAGTCGCCTCAGTTGTGTCCGACTCTGCAACCCCACAGACTGTATCCCACCAGGCTCCCCGTCCATGGGATTGGAATTCTCCAGCAAGAATCCAGCAGGGTTGCCACACCCTCTTCCAGGGGATCTTCCTGACCCAGGGATCGAACCCGGGTCTCTCATGTCTCCCGCATTGGCAGCCGGGCTCTTGACCACTGGCGCCACCTGGGAAGCCTGCAGTCTGTTTGCTGCTGCAGCTGCTGCTA
Source organism: Aepyceros melampus (assembly GCA_006408695.1). Lineage (NCBI taxonomy): Eukaryota > Metazoa > Chordata > Mammalia > Artiodactyla > Bovidae > Aepyceros > Aepyceros melampus. The sequence goes on along the minus strand of SJXQ01010128.1, from coordinate 127,698 downwards.
AGTCGCTTCAGTCGTGTCCGACTCTGTGCGACCCATAGACGGCAGCCCTCCAGGCTCCCCCATCCCTGGGATTCTCCAGGCAAGAACACTGGAGTGGGTTGCCATTTCCTTCTCCAATGCATGTCTGTTTATCCATAAGTAAATTATGAAACTCCCCCAGCCGCTCCATCAGACGCCTGGCTTCCTGGAGGTCCTTGCTGAGCCCCAAGGAGAGAGATGGTCCCTCCGACGTGCTGTTCAGCTCCTTGGCTGACCCGGGCTCCTGAGGAGAGACGGGGCCTCGCGGAGGCAGTGGGGTTATCCTGTTGGAGGTGACGCATCTGGAGCCACACATTTCAGAACATCTGGAATACGGAGGCAGAAAAAACAACCCGGAAGCAAGGCATTGGTAAATGTCAGCTGTTTATTGACTTTCCTGTTTGGGAGCAAAAGATAAGCCAAACAACTGGAGCTCAGCTCTGGAAGCCCACGGCTGGCGGCTGGGAGGTGGAGCAGGTGCCCTGTCCTGGGACAGGCATCGCCCGCGAGGCTGAGCCTCTCACAGGGGCACTGCGTCCCCGCGTGAGCAATTGCAGCAGAACCCAGCCGTAATGAACTCACTACTATTGTTACACTAAACACCAACAGTACGGGTTATTTTAATGGACATATTGCTTTAAACTGAGCGTTCACCATCTGTTCAGTCCCTCATTTCGAATGCAAAAAGAACATATTTCACAATTACATCTGTAAGTAATGATATAAGTAATTTAAATGCATGTATATGTTCACACAATGCTGGAGACAGCTGGGATATTCTCCCCTCACTCTTGTGTTTCAGGCACAAATCAAGGAAAAACGTCCGCTCACGCCTTATAGACTCCGTGCTGCCATTGACACGAAGTGATTTCTGCAGAAAACGAGGTTTTCTGCCCTCACTGTACCTCAGAGCTCAAGGCCAGCCCCATAAACCAGATCACAGAGTCGTTTTCATAATGCTCACCTCGCCTCCGTCCAAATCCCCTCTGGCTTGAATGACAGCTTGGCAGATGCCCGCATTAGATCAATCAGTTTCAGTTTCAATAGATGTTCACGAGGGCCCCGGGGCGGCTGCATGGCCCAGGGTTTCTTTCACTCCCTCCCCTGGAGACGAGGCCACGAGATGCGTCTCCAAAACAGGAGGGAACTGGGGTGGTTGGTAGGCCCACTGGATGGGATGTCCAAGCTGGGGAGGACAGAGACCCTGCCAAGGACAGCAGGTTTCTGGGCAGAGACTCAACACAGCCAAGGAAAAGAGCGCTCACTGAGGCTGGGGCGTGGGGCAGTGAGTGTTGGGGGAAAGGATGCTGGAAGCTGGTGATTGGGAGCCGAGGTCCCAGAGCCGGAGAGGTAGATGCCCCATAAGTCTCAGAAGGCCGTAGCCTCATCCTTGGGTCCACATTCAGAGGCAGCGGCTGAATGCCCAGCGATGTAATGGACAAGCACACAGGATTCAGGGGTGACTTCGCCAGGGAGTCTGCCAGATGGCAACTCTGATAATCCACTTTTCTCTTTTGAAAACTCAGTCTTTGAATACTATGTTACAGATAACACACACGTGGTTGCTTTTTCTGAAGATTTCTATTTTTTTAACCCATCGCCAGCACAAACAAAAAATATTTGCTTTTGTGATGTCCCATGACCCTGTAAGAAGATAGAATTGTTTAAAGGCTTTTGTACTGTCCACATTCTGAGCAAGGACTGGAGAAGCTTATAAATCCTCCCGTGTGACATCACTGCCGTTTTATATCTATTACTCCATATTTATTGTGCATGCTTTTTTTTTTTTTTGGCATCTGTGACATAGCTGACAGAAGTGGATTTGCATGGGGACTTATGTTACCATTTGCAAAGACTCCCCATAGAGATGCTTCCTGAGCTTGCTGTAGTTTTGATTTTTTTAACTGCTTGTCAGCAATGCATTTATTATTTTTTTTCAGACAAAGGTGTTAGCTTTAACTGATGGAAGGTTTATTTTTGGAAGGTTATTAGCAGCTTAAAAAGTTGGAGATGTTGTGCAAATGGATAAAACTATATGAAGAATTCTACATAATACATAATACATTTTTATTGACTGTTCTTCACAAAGACCCAGAAGAGTGGTCAATCCTACTGGCTTCGATTTAACAGATGCAATTGTGGATGTGTATTTAGAAAAAAATCTAGTTATAGTCTTTGACTATGAAAAGGCTTTCCCCCCAATATTCATTTATTTTGAAGAACTTTCAGCTCTGATTTCATTCTTAATTTAGTGTATATTCTAAACTGGATCAAAATTGCCAATGAATTGCATCTTCAAAGAAATTGAGTTAACTGTCTAATTACAAAGTCCATCTAAATGGGTTAAAACAAATAGAATCTAGGAAATGGAAAGACAGTTATTGTTCAGCGCTCCTAAGTCGAGCTGTAATTCAGTCTATAGCCAGGTTGTCAAGAGTTTTTAACTCTCAATTGTCTCAAGATGATTAGAGAAATGCTGTACTAAAACATGGATAATACTTCGGCCACCTGATGCGAAGAATTGACTCATTTGAAAAGACCCTGATGTTCGGAAAGATTGAGGGCAGGAGGAGGAGGGGAAAACAGAGGATGAGATGGTTGGATGGCATCACCGACTCAATGGACATGAGTTTGAGTAGGCTCCGGGAGTTGGTGATGGACAGGGAAGTCTGGCATGCTGCAACCCATGGGGTCACAAAGAGTCAGACACAACTGAGCCCTGAACTAACTAAATAACTGGGAGGAAGCTGGGTGAAGGTGTATTTTGCACAAACCCTACGGAGTCTTGATCTGCTGGTGAGGTCTTTAAAGGTGTAAACTTTTTGCACCACACTGGATTGGTTAACCTCTTCTGCCTCTGTGTCCTCAGCTGCAGAGTGGGGAGAAATGAGAACACTGATCTTGTTCACACGTGCATGCTCAGTTGCATCAGCCCTGTCCGACTCTTTGGGACCCCATGGACTATAGCCCACCAGGCTCCTCTCTCTATGGGGATTCTCCAGCAAAAATACTGGAGTAGGTTGCCATGCTCTCCTCCAGGAGATCTTCCTGACCCAGGGATTGAACCCATGTCTCTTAGGTCTACCTGCGTTGGCAGGTGGGTTCTTTACCACTAGCCCCATCTGGGAAGCCCTAGCAGGTACCTAAGGAAACACCTGCACAGGATGAGGGCAGGAGTCCTAAATACCAGACATCACTGGCAAAGGGGGCTGCACGTATTCTTGGTGAGGAATCCTTGATCGTTGTTGTTCAGTCTCTCCATTATGTCTGATTCTTTGCAATCCCATGGACGGCAGCACACCAGGTTTCCCTGTCCTTCACTCTCTTCTGGAGCTTGCTCAGACTCATGTCCCTGGAGTCAGTGATGCCATCCAACCATCTCGCTGGTGCTTCTTCACAATTCCAAGACTGCCATTTAGGGAATCTGTATCCGACCCCACAGCCTGCCCTCCAGCCCAGACACAAAGAGGAGTGAAGGCTGGACTCTGGTTTATCCGGGTGCAACAGACATTTCCTGCTGCAGGACGTGGGAATTCCATCTGGCTGATTGAGCTGTTGAAATGCAAGGTCCATACGCCTTGGACCCGGGGGAGGAAATCGCACGTTTGCATAGGATGGTTATAAGGGCTGAGAGATTTGGACACCAGGGCCAACATTCTGGAGTTGTCACTCAGCATTCACCAGCATGAAAAAGGGGCAAATGCAATATAATCAAATTAAGGAAGTGAGTAAAGCAACAGATGTGAAAGGAGGTGGAGGAGAGACACAGAACACATTTCCTCTCTATTTTTTAGGCAAGAAAAAGGTTTTTACGACCTCATGAAACATGTCAGAATGTCAGCACTCAAGTGAGGCCCAGGAAAATCTAAGGCTGAACACCTAGAAGGCTTTGTAGTGTGGAAGAATATTCTTTCAAATGAAACGGAGATCAAGCATCACATTAGGCCCTTCCTGACTGTTATACTTCAGACTTCAAGAAAGGTACTGGGGCTTTCAGCAAAGGGAAACAGTTACACAGGACCCTTGGTTCATTGAATGGTGACTAGTTTCCCAGTTTGTGAAGATAAGCCATCAACATCACTCAGAGCAACTCTTTGCCTTGTAGCTTAATCACTGGTTTGTAAATGACATCTGGAGTATTTCAGGTTCTAGATGTGAGTTCCTTCATACCTGATGCAAACAGCCAACTCTGGAAAAGACCCTGATGCTGGGAAAGACTGAGGGTAGGAAGAGAAGGGGGTAACAGAGGATGAGATGGTTGGAAGGCAACATTGACTCAGTGGACATGGGTTTGTACAAACTCTGGGAGATGGTGAAGGACAGGGAAGCCTGGCGTGCTGCAGTCCATGGGGTCACAAAGAGTCGGACACAACTGAGCGACTGAACAACAACAGGTGTGAGTTACGTTCTCTCTCTTGTATTGTTGAAGTGAGATTTTTATTCCAATTCTAAAACATAAAAGGAAGGTGAAAGAATCCTCTAAGCTGTTGGAAGAGCCAAATCTGGAAATCCTGTGACCGCCCGTGAAAGCACATGGGATTTGTCGCTGGCTCAGGGCCACGATGCCCGCAAGCAGATAGGAGTTTATCCCGCATTCGAGCTGTCTGGCCTTCTAAGCCAGTGACAACAGAGGGCTTGGAGCAGGTGAAGTGCGAGTCCCCATAGATGGCAGAGCAGCTGCGCCTCTTCCCCGGCTCCTTGCCTGCTCACGCGTGTGTCAGAGCTTGTGCGGAGGTGGGTGTGAATGATAGATGACCTGCGTGGAAGGAAATCTGTGGACGGGCCTGGCCTGCGCAAGGGCAAGGGCAAGGGCAGGGGTGAGGACCTCGGACCTGAGTGCCTGGGCCAGGTTGGGGAAAACAAGCCTGAAATAGATGTGGCGGATTTGGGTTTGGGAAGCACGCTAATAAACAGATAAAAGGCCTCACCAGGACTCACTAAGCCAAAGCTGGCAGGGAGACAGGGGGCCGTGCAAGCGGCAGTGAGCCAGATGCAGCTTCCCTGCTGCAGTGGGATTCTCACCCAGGGACCCTGGAGTCGGGAGAGATTATCTGAGTTTTCCTAATTAAGCAGCCCTAAGAGCACCTACATTAAAAGTGGATTCCATGCAGAAATTGGGAGCCGCCTGCCACGGGCAGCTTCCCCTCTCCTGCGGATGCATCCATTAGTTTTCACATGCCAGACGGGAGAAATCCACGGAGCAGGATGCCCACAGACACAATTACAGCCAACATCATGCTCGGAGCTGGCGCTGGTTTCAACACAAGGGTTTAGGACCGGGGGTGCCTTTTGCGTGATCAGACTGAGCATTTCAGTAAAGAGCTGTAGAGAATTCTGGTCAGTTCTCCCCACTCAGACATATATTCAGATTGGACATTGTGACAATTTCACAGACATCAAGGGAACAGACCATGATGGTGACCTGATCCCATTCTTCCTTGATGAGAGCACCCTGTGCAATGTGATGGGAAAGTAGCTCAGTTGTGTCCGACTCTTTGTGACCCCATGGACTGTTCAGTCCATGGATTCTTTAAGCCAGAATACTGGAGTGGGTAGCCTTTCCCTTCTGGGGGATCTTCCCAAAACAGGGATCAAACCCAGGTTTCCCACATTGCAGGCAGATTCTTTACCAGCTGAGCCACAAGGGAAGCCCAAGAATACTGGAGTGGGTAGCATATCCCTTCTCCAGCGGATCTTCCCAAGCCAGGAATCAAACCGGGGTCTCCTGCGTTGTAGGTGGATTCTTTACCAACCGAGCTATCAATTCTACTGGTATCTTAATAATGAAAGATTTTAATGATCTCTAAATATCTCGTGTCCCCAGTTCTTAACTTATTTAAAATCACTCTTTTAGATATATTGCATTTCATAATTTGAAATTGGTGAGAGAAAGGAAAAAATGATGTCAATAAAATTTAAAGGATATTTTTTTCTTCTAATCAATGAAACAGTGCCCTTTAGAACAGAAAATGAATTCAGTGTTTCACAAGTGAACTCAGATGTTTATGCTTTCGTTCAGGATGCAAAAGAGATAATTTTCAGGGTGTGAAAGAGATGCTTATAGATAATTTTGCCTTTGCTTCAGGCTTTGGTCAATACAGGTTTTGTCATTCATTCATTGTTCAAAAATGCAAGTATTGAGTTCCTGCTAAATGCAAAAGATTCCGGATTGAAATCAACATGAATGTGTGTTTTGGAGGGAGGACAGGGCAAGGGCAGAGATCAAGAGAAAACTAATTTTTAAAAAATTCTGTGGAAATTGTTCTGAGATGGACAGTTCCTGGGTGGTTTTGGGAGATCTAAACACAGGAGCATAACTCCTTAACCCAAATACTACAAAATAACGTTAGCAGAAGATAGAAAAGAAACAGATTGTTCCTGCCAAGCTGAGAAAAGCAAATATTAAACAAAATTATTGGTAAAGAGGAGAGGATTTCAAATAACCCGTTTTCTGAGCAGCAGAAGGGAAGACGGCATATGCTGCCAACCCCAGGGCCCCGTGTTGAATTCCAGCTCTGCCCTGGAAGAAGGGTTTAGGGAAGCGGGCTCTGAAGGATTCCTACATACTGTCTGCAGGTCCCCTTAGGAAGCATGCGTGCTAAGTCACTTCAGTTGTGTCCAGCTCTGTGTGACCCCGTGGACTGTAGACTGCCAGGCTCCGCTGTCTGTGGGATTCTCTAGGCAAGAATCCTGGAGTAGGCTGCATTCCCTTCTCCAGGGGATCTTCCAACCCAGGGATCCTGCGTCTCTGACGTCTCCTACATCGGCAGGCAGGTTCTTTACCACTAGCACCACCTGGGAAGTCCCGTCTGATTTCTTTACTACAGACATATTCCTCCCCAGAAGTCCTTAAACTGCTGATCTTGGCCGAGTAACCGAACATAGCACACATTGAAGGTATTGTTTTGGAGGAGGGTGGTTATAATTTGAGCCTTTTCAGGATACACTTGAGGATTTTTTTTTCTGGGCACCTGTACCATGTTGACATTGGCTTAAAAAAAAATAGCAACAATTTCAAAGAAATGAGCTAAACAAAAACAAACATTAGATTAAACACATTTCTGGCTTCCTGGATTTCGATAATATATAACATAGAATCATTTAAAGAATATAAGGCCTGCAAGGGCAGTTTCTGTATCCTTTCTTCACGGATATATCCTTTTTCCTAGAAAAGCACCTGGCACACAGCCAGCCCTCGCTGAGCACTTGCTAAAGGAAGGGGCGGGTGTGAGGTTTATCACACTCACTAAACTCTGAGAGAGAGGCATAAAGACATTTCCTATTTTTATTCAAAGGACTTTTCCCTCTAAAATGTGCCTGGAGAGAATACTTCCACCTTCCTCTAATTTTTGACCTCTGAAAATTCTGGCAGATCTGATGTTTCTTCTGTACCCAATTTAAACCCCTGAAATACTTATTTTTAAGGCATCCCACTATTTTCCAATCACTCGCGGAGACACATCCCCTTAGTCTCTCTTTTTTGGAAAAGGTCTCCAGGAGGCTTGCGGGACCCCTGGGAGAAATCACCACCCGTGGTTGGCAGAGTGTGGACGACGGCTGGGCCCTTAAG
>SJXQ01010128.1:65052-119926 GCA_006408695.1 Aepyceros melampus | reverse complement strand
CCTTAAGTCTCCAAGGTGGATGTCGGGGGGGGGCGGGGAGGATGGGGCGAGTGAAAGGGCTGCCTATACCAGAAGCTGGATCTGGGGTCAAGGTCTCCAACTTGGGAGGTGCCTCCCCTCTGGAGAGCAGAGAAGGTACAGGTTGGTAGGGAAGAAATTGAAGTGTCTCTATTTGGAGATGAAATGATAGCTTATGTAGAAAATCCCAAAGCATCTTTTGTGCTGTTTCAGTTCCCGGTCATGTCCGACTCTTGAGACCCCATGGACTGTAGCCCTTCAGGCTCCTCTGTCCATGGGATTTCCCAGGCAAGAATCCTGGAGTGTGTTGCCATTTCCTTCTCTAGAGGATCATCTCAACCTGGGACTCGAACCCGGTTCTCCTGCATTGCGGGAGATTCTTTACCGACTAAGCTATGAGGCAAGTCTATTAGCATATAAGAGGTGTTAAATAAGTTGATTTTTTTTTTCAAATTGCAGTTATTTGTGAGTTAACTTGTGTTATGACATAGAAATTAGTCTTAATCTAATGGAAATTAAATGGGAAATAATAGTAGGGGGAACCCTTTGATTTTCAGATTATATTCACTCTTCATTTTGAGTGAGTACCTAATAGTGTGATCAGTCACTTAGCTGTGTCCAGCTCCTTTTTGCGACCTCATGGGCTGTAGCCTACCAGGCTTCTCTGTCCATGGGACTTCCCAGGCAAGAACACTACAGCTAGTATTGCCATTTCCTGCTCTAGGGGATCTTCTCAACCCAGGAATAGAACCCGAGCCTCTCGTGTCTCCTGCGTTAGCGGGTGGATTCTTATCCCTGAGCCATGTGGATATGTTCACATTTATATACACATATATGATGGCAGATGAGGCAGCATCTGATAGTGGGGATAGCTGATAGCCAGCTCTCCCTTTCTGTAGCCAATGGGATGCCTACTCAATCCGTTATGGGAGTCTGAAGAATTTATGAAACCAAAGTGTTGGTGAGATGCCTAAGTGACTTGCCGAGGTAAAGGCAGGGTGTTTAAATAAAGCATGTCACCCCTCCTGCCAGCAATGGAACGGATGCTGGGACTCTGATAGGAGACGGTAGGACGCCCACAGCTGTTGCCAAGCAGCTTCGTAGTAATAGTCGGGAGGATTCAGCCATAGCCTTTGATGTGCTGAGAGCAGAAACCATGTTTGCTGCTTGGGACTCTGCCCGGGTGCAGATTGGCCAGGTCCTCGGAAGCCTGACCAGCAAAAATGACCTCCCAGCATCGTCCCTCTGGAACTGGGCCAAGCGTGATTGCAAAGCCCAACCATGAGGAACTACGTTGCCTATTTCTCTGCCATTTCTTGGCTATGTCGCAGTGCAGTCCTCAAATAAGCTAGGGCCGACTAATTTGAACCAATACTTTGTATTTTATTTCAGCGATGTAGAAGTGTATCCTAATGTCTCAAACACCTGACTTATTTAGATGGGCTAGTCATGTCCTTCACACAGGGCTGGGGCTTCCATGAATGTCTTGGAGTTTCAAAAAGCCCATCAGCTTCATGGAGGCACAGCTGTTCTACAATATATGGAAATTCGTTTGCAAACTCTCTGCTTTGCTGAGGCTGCATGGACAGTGAATAAATATGCTGAAGGGGAAAATTAAAATAAAAAGATTGGGGTAGAGAATGTTTTCCCCCCTCTATGTGAAATTAGGACTATAAAAGAATAAACAGTGGCTGTTTCTCGTACCATTCGTTATCTGTAGAATGAAGTGTCTACGGCAGATACGTGCCTGCAGGTCTCGTTCAACATCGGTTTCAAAACTTCAATCAGTGTGTGACTTACAGTCAGAGAAAGAAAGCTGTGCCGGCCATACAAGACGAGCATAAATGTTGTGTGTCACTTGCTATCATAATTAACTGCGTGCTCCGAACATTTCTTTCGTGACTGCTTTCACAATAGGTAATATAATTTACCGTTAATAGGATTAAAATGTCTTCTTTTCTTAAATAAAAAAGGTAAATACTTCAGTGGTTTAAACTGTTTTCTATTTGTTTTGTACTGATACATATTTACCAGAGGCAATCTCTTTATACCCTGCAGAAGGAAATAATGAGGAAAATTGGAGATAATTTATGCAGTCTAGAAGCAAAAGCTTTTCATGATTATTATTTTTTCTTTCACTCAATAGTAAAGCATCTCTTTTCGTGAGGCATAGTGGTGGTGGTGGGGGGGTGTGAGGGGAGACGTCCTGACTTCTGAGCTACTGTACAATTTTAAAGATCTAAGATAAAGTGTGGAAAAAAACAAAACCAAACCCAAAGCATCATTGTGGGAGGACAGGAAATTTATCCTGGAGAATTCATGGTAGCAGTTCAGAAACCCCCAAACAGAAGCGTCCGTGCTCAGGCTACTTTTCAAAACTGATAATTGAGAGAAAGGGAGGTTTGCTTAGATTTTTTTTTAAAGGATGTTTCATTTTCTATCTCCCGTGGCGTGCTCAACACACTGTCACACGGGCTGACACAAACCAATGAGGGTTAGGAAACTCATTACAACTCTGAACTTGGGCAATGTTCAAACAGGTCAGAAATGAAAACCCATAACCTGTGGCACGATATCTCCTGAGAAGCTAAGTTGGAATTTTATTCGTGGAGAATGAGCCATTGTTGAACTAAGCAGATGTCTAAATAGCAGATGCCACGCGTAGTGAAGTTGCTCAGTCGTTTCTGACTCTTTGCGACCCCATGGACTGTAGCCTATGAGGCTCCTCAATCCACGGAATTCTCCAGACAAGAGTACTGGAGTGGGTTGCCATTTCCTTCTCTAGGGGATCTTCCCGACCCAGGGATCGAACCTGGGTCTCCCGCGTTACAGGCAGATGCTTTACTGTCTGAGCCCCCAGGGAAGCCATGTAAACCCAGGGAACTCAGATGGGGACCGCTCTGCTGGGGGCGGGGCAGAGTATGGAATTACAGATCTAGAGAAAACATTCTGGGGAAGTAGACCCTCTTCTCTCCCTGAGAAGGCCTCCTCAAGGTCATTAGGCTGGGCAGGGACTGGTGCAGAGGCCCGTCCGCTGACACCCATGCTGAGCTTCTCTGTTATTGGCGGCTGTGTCCAAGCATCTCTCTGGAAGGGATCTCACCGTTCCCCTCCTTACAGCCAAGCAGAATTTGGCACCAGCCATTGGCTGTCCTCACTTCACTGCCGATCTATCTATTGACGTTTCATTAGGGAGCCATGTGCATTTGCCAAGGATGGATGAGTTCATTAGCACTGAGACTAATAAACTTTAAAAAGTTAATAATGTGAATATGTTTGATTTGGAATTATGCACACAGGCATGAAGAGTCACAGAAAAATGGCTTTCTGCACAGGCCCAGCTTCTTCTATAATTTCACTAGTGTGACAAGTTTGGATTCTCTGAAATCTCAGACTAACACTCATTTGCAAGAAAAACATAGCACCCCACCCCCACATTTCTACGGTGGCTTCTCCACGTAGTGCATGTCTAAGACAATCAAAATTAACAGCAGAAATAAATGATAGCAACGACAAAACAATGAGCTCATACCAACTGTGACTTGGTTTCCCCACTGTTTTGGTAAATAGTCTTACTGATTTTTATCCCTTATTCTGCTTATTGATTCATTTAGTGAGGGGAAGAGGGCAATGATTACAGGGTGTTCATCCACGCGGTTCAGGAGCGCTTTGCACGGTTAGGCTCTTTAGAATGCTGCCTCTTTACATTCACTCAGGCTCATTTCCTGAAGGGTGCATGTGCCTGTGAGCGCAGTAGAGTCCAACTCTTTGCAGTCCCACAGACTGTAACCTGCCAGGCTCTTCTGTCCTTGGGATTTCCGTGGCAAGAATACCGGAGTGGGTTGCCATGCCCTCCTTCAGAGGATCTTCCCCACCCAGGGATCGAACCCACGTCTCTTGTGTCTCTTGCATTGGCAGGTGGGTTCTTTACTGCTTGAGCCATCAGGGAAGCCCCTGGAGGGTAGGCAGGGATATCTAAAAACAACGCACTCTTTCCCACCTCCGGTGAGCACTCCACCCCTTTCCTAGTGGTTGTGGCCTTGGGTTGGCGATGGGCACTGAAAGGACTCCTGTCCTCTGCTCTCAATGAGGGGGCGGCAGGAACAGCCAGTGGAGAATCTAGGTGAAACCCACGGCGTTTGGGCAGAGGGGATTCCTGGTCCACGGGACTATCTTCTTATCGGTCTCAAAGAAACAAAAAGCTTCCTTTTTATAAACAGAAACAGAAATACAAATATAAATATTTCCTGCAACCAGCAATCTATCACACAAAAAAGTATTTTTCCTTCTAGAATTGATCTACCCATGATCATTCTCTATAAATAAAGGATATGTTTGGATTTTCTTTCTAAAGCAGTTCTTGGGTATTGGGAAAACACACACATCGATTGGAGAGAATGGAATACAATTCTGTACCTACTTTTTTGGCACTCATCTTTCCTAGTTGATTCACAGCTTTGATAGAAGGAGGACCTTGACTTCATCACAATTTGCCAAAGCAGAGAAAATGAAAGAGATTAAATTAAGGGGATAGAGAAGATGTCCAGCAGAGAAATGTGAATTATAATGGCTCCAGTGAAGATTTTTATGGGCAGGAGGCAAAGGGAGTAGGCTGTCTGAATATCTGTAGGGTAACCAAGAGAAAGTGAGCTTCGAGAGACTAGAACAGAGCCAGCCACTGGCCTTCCAGGTCTCCTGACGGTTTCCCTGACTTTTAATCTGAGAGCCTTGAACAAGGAGCTGTGAGTGTGGACTCTGAGGTCAGGCTGGATCTGAGCTCTGCCAGTTCCTGGCTATAGAACAAGAGGCACATTTCTTAAGAGCCCATGTGATGTTTCCTGATGCGGGATGAGATGGTGGTGGCCTTGCTCGTGGTGACAGACCGAGGCCTGATTCCAAGGGGACAGGAGTCAGTCTGGCTCCATGAACGAAATGCTGATCAGACCTGGAGAGGGAGGGGGAGGGCAGTTCAGAAGTGACTCCAAGGTCTGCGCTTGGGCAACGAAGCGGAAGCAGCGTGCGATGAGATATGGAACCCTGGAGAAGATCATTTCAGGAAGGAAATGGTTAGTTCTGTTTGTGGATGTGTTGATTTGTGGTGCCTGTGAGACTTCCAAGGGTAGGTAACCAGCGGGCAGAGGGAAAAATGCCCATGAAACCCAGTAGAGTGCTCTGAAGTGGAATTTATCAGCATAGATTAAATGATGTAGAAAATGTCACTGTGTTAACAGCTGTCCCCATAAGGCTCCTAAGCAGGGCACTGGGTTTATTTAGAAAGAATTCCTTGAGAAGCACCCCCTCCATGAGTTCCAGCTGAGAGCCTGAGGAATGTGACTCTGGGGAGAGGGTCCCATACAAGAGAAGGTAGGACCCTTAGCATCCTGGCGTCATCGCAGAAATGACCGCCCACGTGTTATCTGTACCTGGGTGCTAGTTCCCTTGGGATTCAGTACAACACTCCATACCCCCGAGATTGGTCCCAAGACTCCCCCACAGGTGTGCACACACCTGTGTGATCCCCTCCTTGGGTGGGAGGGATCTCTCAATGCAAGGGGATGGACCGGCACTCCCCTGACCAGAGTATCAGCGATACCCTGCTGAGTTCTCTATATTGTCTACCTGGCGCCCAGGAAAGAGGTGCTCAGGAAAGAGTTTCATCATGTAATGAAAGCATGGGTGAGCCCTGGCATTTACGTATGGCCCACAGCCTTGCACAGCCACATGCAACTTCCAAAACTGCAGATAAGAATTGAGGCAGGAGAGAGAGAGGGGGCACAGTGAGAGTAGCAGGTGCCCCTGATGACCAGGCATCCACCCCCAACCCCATCCGTTACCTATTCTGATCTCTGGCACAATAACTAAACTTTCTGTGACTCCATTTTCTCATTCATAATATTGGAAGGGTACGTAATGAAGCTGAGGACATCATCACTTGGGGAGCATCCAGAGACCAAGATGCTTAGAAGAAGCACCTGCTTTTCAGCTGCAGGGGGCGGGGGTGGGGGGAGTGAGGCTCAGGAGACAGGAGGTCTGTGCTTAGTGCCTGCCATGTAGCCAGAATGAATAACAGCACTTGCAGTTTAGGGGCTCCCCAGGTGGCACCAGTGGTAAAGAACCGTCTGTCAAGCAGGAGACTTAAGAGACACAGGTTTGATCCCTGGGTCGGGAAGATCCCCTGGAGAAGGGAATGGCAACGCACTCCAGTGTTCTTGCCTGGAGACTCCCATGGACAGAGGAGCCTGGCGGGCTACAGTCCGTGGGGTGGCAAAGAGCTGGACACATTGAGAGACTTAGTGCACACACACACTTGCTTGCTGTTTAGACCAGGCTCTCAGAAGAGCGGAGGGGCGGTCTCAGCTGAAAAAGGAAAGAGAGTCTCTGGGTTTTGTTAGAGAAAACGTTCAGTTTAACAACGAGAGAAGGAGATGGAGACTCAGAGCAGATGCTGATACATGATGACGCGCCCTCACTGAGCTCGCGGTTCACCCTGGCTGGACCTCCCAGAAGCCAGGAAACCCCTGGAGGTGGGGGTGGAGGAACGCTTGAAACTTGCTCCCAGTCATTAACAAATCATGGCCCCCAGCCTTACTTTCCTGCAAGATAATGTTAAATAAAGACTCTTGAGCTCCGCAGTTTCTGAGCCTTGAATATTGTCTTCCTTACCTGGAAACATGATCTTACCTGGAAACACAGGGCCATCAACTTTATATCGATCTGTTGTCGATGAAAAGAATGAGGGGTGGCATTTCTTTCTGTGTCGACCAGCAGTTCTGCTCAGATAACACCATTTCTTCTGCAATTGACAGTGTGCTTGGCATGTAGTCAGGTTTTTTTCTTTAAAAGAATAACCATAATGTGATCAGAGATTGACAAAAACTTTTGTTTTACTGGGTTCCTTCCTTGAAATTTGTAATTGAATGGGAATTGCACAAATCTTTAGCAGGGATGTGTAGCCAATATTACTTCAGTATTAAAAAAAAAAGCCCACATTTTTTCATATTGTCTGGAATCCTTTGTTGATTTAATTTCACAAAACTCCTGAACCATAGCTTAACTCTCCTATAGAAAGGGCTAAGGCTTCTGACTCTACAAAGCTAACATAGTTCTTATAAACACCTGACTTTCCATCGCATTCATCCGTTTACCAAATCGGGCCTCCCAGTGTTATTACAATAGTGTGATGGGGACTTCCCTGCAGGTCTAGCGGCTGAAACTCCAAGCTTCCAAGCAAGAGGCATGGGTCCCATCCCTGGCTGGGGAACTAAGATCCCACATGCCATGTGGCGTGGCCAAAAAAATATTAGTTTGATAGTCACAGGACTTGGCAATCTTACTGCTAATACTTGTGGAAAGACTTAGAAAAGGGGAATAACTTGAATCAGTGGTCTTGGGGTGACAAACAGCCAGGAAGCTTAGACCAGAAGGACCGACCATCACTCTGCTCGCTCTGCCTTACTGTGTGTGTGTTGTACGTCTGCATGTGCACACGTGTGTGGGCATGTGCCTGTACATGCCTGTTTGCACCTGTTCATGTGTGTGCAAACGCGGCTGGAGTTGGCAGAGTCAGTAGGGCAGAAATCAGATGTTGGCAACCTTAGCAACACTGAATCACTGATTTTGCTGTCTTTCCCCTTCTATTCAATATTTCTCAATTCATCTGGGGGCTCTTATACAGTAAACACTGTTATAAGGTTTCAAACCTCAGTGCCTGACATGTTAATTCATAAATTGCCATAATCAGCACTTTCCTAAGAATAACATTTGCAGGCTTCACGCATGTAGTTGGGAGATGATTTGCATATTTCGTTTTTGCTGCTTAATAGATTTGGGTCCTGGAGGAATACTACAGGGCCTACCTCAAGGCAGGAGAAGGAAACCAAGATGGGAGGCGTACAAACAGCATGGCAAACTGGCTTAAAGCCAGGAGACGCACTCGTGAGTGGGAAGAAGCTGGTTTCCTTTCAAGACAGCTTTGGATGGAACATCTTTTCTAAGATTCTAAACTGTCTCTAAAGTGAGACTACAGAGAAATCGATTTCCCTTAAGCCCTGTGTGTATCATGGGGGCAACATCAGAAAGAATTTTGCCAAAGGAATTGAGATTTGGGAGTAAGATAAGGCCAGCGGTTAGAGAGAATGTGACAAGTGTTCCTTTCCTTGTCTTTTTCTGTGACCTCAGGGGTGACTTCGTTGTGGCCAAGCATTTCTGTCTTTATCTACCTAACTGTGGGATTCCAGTATTGATAGTTCTTGTGTGGGGTAGATATCCTGGCTGCTTGTAGGATGTGTTTTTTTAAAATACGAATCTGATCCAAGTGCAGCCAAACCAAACACAGTTTTGATGAAAGTAGTGTAAGAGAGCAGTCCCCCATATTTTTAGCACCAGGGACCAGTTTCATAGAAGATGATTTTGCCATGGATGGGGTAAAGTGGGGGGAGGTTTCAGGGTGATTCAAGAGCATTACATTTATTGTGCCCTTTATTTTTATTATTATTGCATCAGATCCACCTCAGATCATCAGGTATTAGAACGTAGGGGTTGGGGACCCCTGGTTTAAGAGATTCCTCATGAGTACTGACCTTAACCCCGCCATAAACAACACACAGACCTCCCACATGAGGAAGCACCTGGCCCAGCGCAACCTTCTTGCTCATTTTACAAAAGGAAACCTGGTGATCCGAGATGATCCACGAGCTGCTGATCGCTTAAGTCTCGTCTACAGCAAGGGAGAGTTTCCAACCTTCCCCTAAGAGTTGGGTGCAGAGGGCCTCCTCCTCCCTCCACCTGTGAGCAACTGCAGTTTAGAACATGCACTAGGAAACCCTGGAGGCAGTGAGTATTCTGTGGTGAGAAGTAGCTCTGAATCACAGGGTCTTGAGGTCAATGTTTCTTCTTCTGCTCGGTCTTCTCATCTGTAAAGGAAAACTCTTTGTGTTTCAAAGAACACTAATGTAGTTTAGATGGTATTTATTATAAGGACTCTGAAGAAAAGGAAGCAGGGCCTGCAATTTGGTTGAATCTGCCTTTCATCATGTTGACTCTTTCTTTCTCACTCTATCTTCCCTTTGTCTTCCCTCTCAGCTCATTGAGACAGAAGATATGATGATCTCCCAGCTTTACATTGATGCTTCCCAGCTGTGGTGTTGGAGAAGACTCTTGAGAGTCCCTTGGACTGCAAGGGATCCAAACAGTCCATCTTAAAGGAGATCAGTCCTGGGTGTTCATTGGAAGGACTGATGTTGAAGCTGAAACTCCAATACTTTGGCCACTTGATGCGAAGAGATGACTCATTGGAAAAGACCCTGATGCTGGGAAAGACTGAGGGCAGGAGGAGAAGGGGAGACAGAGGATAAGATGGTTGGATGGCATCACCGACTCAGTGGACATGGATTTGGGTGGACTCTGGGAGTTGGTGATGGACAGGGAGGCCTGGAGTGCTGCGGTTCATGGAGTCACAAAGACTCAGACACAACTGAGCAACTGAACTGAACTGAACTGAAGCTTTACATATTTCAGTCCAGATACCTAAAGAGAGACAGATCTCACTCTCAGGTTCACATCCAACATGTTTCTGTAGAAGAACTTAATGGTCAGATTCCAACTTGCCCTGACCCACTATCACTGGCGTCTCGGGATGTTGTGCTAAGGCCGCTTCCATCAAACCAGTCCATCCTAAAGGAAATCAACTCTGAATATTCACTGAAAGGACTGATGCTGAAGCTGAAGCTCCAATACTCTGACCACATGATGTAAATAGCCAACTTGTTGGAAATGACCCTGATGCTGGGAGGGATTGGGGGCAGGAGGAGAAGGGGACAACAGAGGATGAGATGGCTGGATGGCATCACTGACTCGATGGACATCAGTTTGAGCTACCTCTGGGAGCCAGGGAAGCCTGTTATGCTGCAGTCCATAGGGTCACATGGAGTCAGACATGACTTAGCGACTGAACAACAAAAATTGCAACAGGTAGATGGGAGCAGAGAGACAATTTTTGGTCCTGGAGTTCTGCACAAACTGTGTCAGAGCTGCCTGTGAGTTTTCAATGAGATCGTAAATACAATGTCAAGATGTTTAAAATGTCTCAATGAATAGTGTCCGTTATTAAAAAGACACTGGGTATGAGAAAGGAAAAGAAATGATCAATAACGAAGTCTATGGCTTTAAGACTTGCACACAGATATCTTTAATCTTTAACTTTAATTTTCACTGTATCTTTAGTCTTTAACTTTATGATTTTGACCTATCTCACAGAGAAATTACAAAGAGGTAGATGTCAAGGTTGGCTGAAAATTAAATATTTTTCAAGCATTACTCAATCCCATTGTTAATAAATTTGCTGCCTGTGTCCATATGTAACAGTTTGTGGCTGAAACATTCATTGATTAGACAGACGCTTGGGCAGAGCTGGTACCTTCGACTCCATTCTTCCTCATCATCCCTACCATTTTCTCTTCTCTCCATCTCCTTCTCCTGCCTGGAAATGGACAGGCCAATGAGAAGAGGATTCGTTGTTTAAGGGAGTCCAAGGACATCTAACTAGGAATAATGGGATGGAATTCAGCAAGGGACAATTTATGCTGAATTATAAGAGGGATTTCCTAACAGTGAGATCTATTAGACTAGAGAACAAGCTCCCCAGGGAAGTAAGTGCCATTGCTGGAGTCATTTAAACGCTGGCTCAGGTCCATAAGTAAAAATAAATTCGGTCGTCTCATTTTATTCTCCATTTGTGTGGAATCTGCATCACCGCTAAAAAGCTAGGTAGAAAAGGCATCAAGTAATAGGTGAGAGGGAGGTCTGGGGAACTGGGAACACCTTGTCCCTTTTATAAAATTAATTTTATTGGAGTGCAGTTGCTTCACAATGTTGTGCTAGTTTCTACTGTACAGCGCCGTGAATCAGCCATGCATGTACAAATATCCCCTCCCTTTGGACTTCTTTCCCATCCAGGTCACCACGGTGCATAGATAGAGGTCCCCATGTTCTACGGCATGCTCTCATTACTAATCTACTTTACACACAATGTCTATTAATAGTGTGTACGTGTCAATCCCTGAAAACCGAAATTTAGTTGGTGGACTTCTACAAAAGGCACAAAAATAAATAGATAGGACTTCAGAAAGTGAAGGCTATTTCTGCTTTGCAAATACATGATCTTCTTTGCAAATGTTCCTCAGCTTCTGAAGTATGACTTTTGGGTCCTCTGTAAAGCCCTACCAACAGCTGTAGGTTTTCAGCAGGTCTTTTGGAATACCTCGATTACGTGATCCTGAGGGCTCTCTATTCCCAGACTGCACCACCTCCAACGCTACCTGAAGGGCAATCAGGGAGAGTTGCCCCCACTTTGGGGAGAGTCAAGTCTCTGAAGCGGAGCGCAGATCCTGGTGCCCATGTCCCGCCAGGAGCACTGCCACTCAGAGAGGCACGAGAAGAGCACTGTGCTTGTCTCTCTGAAGGCCACTGACTTTGGCCTCCAACTCTCTGATTTGGGAGTAGACCGTGCATCCACGATTTTGGTACAGGAAAAAGTGATGCATACTTATCCTGGAAGCTTTTAAACATAATGGGAAATGTTTTCAGAGCTTAGGTGCTCAGCCATGTTGGACTCTTTGCGACCCCATAGACTGTAGCCTGCCAGGCTCCTCTCTGTACATGGGATTCTCCATGCAAGAATGTTGGAGTGGGTTGCCATTGCCTTCTCCAGGGGGAAGAATGTTTTCAGAGCTTTTGCATATTAGCAAAGCTCCTAGATAATTTAGAGTAGTCCAGTCATCAGTTTGGAGAAGGGAATGGCTACCCACTCCAGTATTCTTCCCTGGAGAATCCCATAGACAGAGGAGCCTGGTGGGCTACAGTCCAGGGGTCGCAAACAGTCAGACAAGATGCGGCGACTAAGCAGTCATCAGTTGGGTTTCCCAGTGGCTCTATGGCAAAGAATCCATCTACCAAGGCAGGAGACACAGGTTCAATACCTGAGTTGAGAAGATCCCATAGAGAAAGAAATAGCAACCCACTCCAGTATTCCTGCCTGGGAATCCCACAGACAGAAGAGCCTCGTGGGCTACAGTCCATGGCATTCCAGAGAGTTGGACATGACTGAGCCATTTAGCACACAGTCTGGAGTGGTATCTTTTCTCCCTAAGGGCAAGAGGATGTTCAGTCATTAACTGCCACTATTTATGATATGACATATAGTAGTTTTACACACAAAAAAGTCTTGGAATTCTTCATGCTTACTTATGATTGCTAGACCCGTTCTTTCAGTCTTTCGTGCTTTTATTCTCAGATAAACACGTGTTATTCAGTTTCTTGGCCATTGGAGTGCAATTTTCCTTCCCCTCTCTTACCACTTCTGATTCAGGAGTGGGAGAGGGGATTTAACAAGGAAGTACAGATATAATAGGAAGTATAAATCTGGCTTTCTAATAGTGGGTCTGCAGCTGGTGGAACTGTAAATACATCTGTTTCTAGCTGGTTGGAACAACAAAGTATCCATTATGATGATTCGACACAAAGTCTAGCATCTTCATCTGGAGCTGGTGGATCATTTACAAAACCTCAGGTATCTGATGTTCATTTTTACAAAACCTCAGGTATCTGATGTTATGAACCTCCTAGGCTCCAGTTAAATCAAACACTATTTTAAAATATAGTTTCTTTTTTTGTTGTTGTTTAAACTAGTGCACAGAAGCCAACAATATCTTAATTACAGGGATAAGTGGTCGGTGTATTGGTGATATGGGTTTCTGATGGACTCACAGCAAAATACCCACTATTATTTGCTAGTAATCACATAGTAACAGCCTGGCAATTCCATTAAGCTCAGTGGTAACTGCAGAGTAAGTTGGTCATGGGAAAACACGGTAAGTGGCATGAGTCATCTCTCTAGTCCTCTCAGAAAAAGAATACCCCTCCCCAACTCTTGTTGGTGACAGGAGAACAGAGAAGAGGAAACACTGGACTCAGGTCAAAGCTGAAGGACTCTTGGAAGAGAGCTCAATGGCTCTCATCAACTCATTGCAACATTTATTTAATAGCAAAATACAGATCAATGGTGCTGCAGAGGAAAGACTGATTTCCAAAAAAACTATAGTTAAAGGATGTTATTAATCCCCAAAGGCTCTAGCACCATGTTGGATAACTCTCAGAAGCATGGAATCCTACAAAGCTGGATTCATTTCCCAGTTCCCACTTGGAAGTGGGGGTAATGACACCTAGAGTTGCCATTAAGATCCAACAGGTAACTGGGAAGGATCTGTCATTTGCAGTTAACTCATAATCATGAATTCCCTCTCCTAATTTCCCTAGACTTGAGTTGAGGGGTGGATCATGTGACTAATATCTGCTGTTGCTGTTGCTAAGTCGCTTCAGTCCGACTCTGTGTGACCCCATAGATGGCAGCCCACCAGGCTCCCCCATCCCTGGGATTCTCCAGGCAAGAACACTGGAGTGGGTTGCCATTTCCTTCTCCAATGCATGAAAGTAAAAAGTGACAGTGAAGTCGCTCAGTCATGTCCAACTCTTAGCGACCCCATGGACTGCAGCCTACCAGGCCCCTCTGTCCATCTAGGGGTTTCCAATATCCCAGCACACACATCCAATTTTGGGTGGGTTTAGAAGTGGTTTAGCTCTAGTTAGTCAGATAGGATGGCTCAGGTTGACTCTTTCATTTGTTAATTCTTTTATTCATTCAATGAATATTTATGCTACTTAGAACCCATGTGAACAATGTATCCTAAACCTTGTTGACCATCAGTTAATATTAAACTATAATATCTTTTTTTTTAAACCATCATATCTTTAATTCCTACCATCAAGGAAGTGTCCATGGATGTCACAGCAAGAATTGTTATAGTTTTGTCTGATCAGATGACAAACAGGAGTGAGTTCTTCCCATCAAAAGGCATTTAAAATGCTGTTCCTATTACAATACATGGATTCTGGGGGAAAGCATAGCAGGGAGAATCAGCAGAACCAGTTGCTGAGCAAAAGAGCCCGGGCTGCCCAGGAGGGGAGGGAGGTGGGTCAGCAGAGGCTGTGCTCACCAGAATCCTTGAAGGTCTGCAGATGCAGAGACAAATCACCAGGAGGAAGAGGCGGTGCGCCCCTGGCATGGGCCCTGGGGCTCGTGGAAAGTGTTGGCTGGAGCCGACAGCTAAGGATGGGAGCGTCATCCTGGTCCTGGTTACCTGGCCTGGAGTTCCCAAAATTACTTCATGGGGAGGATAATACTAGATTCTCACTGGGCTTTTTTAATAGTTCGTTTGCTTCAATTACTTTGAAATCTATGTGTAAAAAAAATAAACATGGTTCTAGTTCCACCAAAGGGGTTCAGTTATTCTCAGTAAATCCTGCCGTGGTCTAAAGGCTTATGTCCCCCCCTCCAAATTAATTTGTTGAAATCCTTGCCCCCAAGGTGGTGGTATCAGGAGGTAAAAGTTTTAGGGGTGATTAAATCATATGGGTGTAGCCCCCATGAATGGGATCGGTGTCCTTACAGGAGACATTCAGAAAGCCCTACCCCCTGCACCATGAAAGGGCACAGAGAGATGTCCAGTGTCCAGAAGGGTCCCCACCTGACCACGCTGGTACCCTGACCTCGTACGGTCTGCCTCCAGACTGTGAGAAATGAAGCTCTGCTGTGTATAAGCCACCCAGTCCACCAGAGCCGCTGGAAAGGCCTGAGCAACCCCTGTCGCTATGTTTATAGAGCTGAAAGGGCCTCCAGGATGGGATAGCAAGGTTGGGGGTGGGCACGGCTTGGGCACAGAGTGCTGAATACTGGGGAGGACTGTCCTCCCGTTTGTCCCCTCAGTGGGCATCCTTGTCACCTCCACGTCTGCTCTACCCAGGCTCCACCCCCTCAGCACCAACGGAACACTGAGTCTGCGTGCCTCTCCCTGACTTATAGACCTTCCATTGGCCTGTTTCTGTTTGTTCCCACGGTCACCTTCTCAATTCAAGAAGATGCCTCTATCATACATCTGGGTGACTCTCCCAGCATCTAACTGGCCACCTGTCTCAGCCGACTCCAGCAGTTTACCACCTTTATGAGTGGGAAGTCCCATCAGGACCTTCCCCAGTTAACATCCTTTAGGAGAAGGTGATGGCACCCCACTCCAGTACTCTTGCCTGGAAAATCCCATGGATGGAGGAGCCTGATAGGCTGCAGTCCATGGGGTCACTAAGAGTGGATATGACTGAGCAACTTCACTTTCACTTTTCACTTTCATGCATTTGGAGAAGGAAATGGCAACCCACTCCAGTGCTCTTGCCTGGAGAATCTCAGGGATGGGGGAGCCTGGTGGGTGCCATCTATGGGGTCATAGAGTCGGACACGACTGAAGCGACTTAGCAGCCGCAGTGGAGGGTGGGATAGACTGACCTCTGAGCTCTAGGCTCCAGCCTAGGGCGCCGGCCATTCATAGAAACTGTCTGTCTCTTGATCCCTCTGTCTCTCACCTCTAGGCCTGGACACACGCAGGTACCTTCTGGAAACATTCAACACATCCGTTAGTTCTCACCCTGTAAGATGCACTTTCTGTGATGCTGTCCTTGACCCCTCCAGTATTAGATTAGGTGCCTCCCCTATCATCCCATAATATTTTTTATTTAGCCCAATCCTCGCACCAACTCTCTCTGCTGTAATTATCTGCTTACAAAGCTGAGGTGTTCTCCTGAGCTAAAGCAAATGCTTGTTGAGCCAAATGTGAGGTCATTTGCAGTGCTCCTCACCACAGAGCAGAGGACATTGCAATAACCAGAGGTGGTTGGATGAACGGATGAATGGATGGATCAAGAAAGACCAGCAGTGCCCTAAGGACAATGTGGGTGAACTGTCAGCCCAGCAGGACCCTGACTCCTTGTTGGGGGCGGAGGAGGAGTGGCTGCACCATCCGGTGGATGGTGGGAGGTGCAGAGTCACGAGTTGGGGTGAGTTAGGGAGGATGTGTTCACTGGTCGGGCAGGATCGTCCAGACAGATGTGGGCAGGTGGCTGGAACTTGTGAAGTTAACATGCACCACCCATGGCAAGAGTATCAGTGTGGTAGAGCAAGTGTCTATGGGAGAGACTTGAAATCTGGGTGCTGTGAAGTACCTACATCCATCTGGTGGAAGGAGCGGGTGTGGAAGGGAAGAAAGAAGTGGTGAGTCAGGAGGAAGAGGGGATGCCTGAGAGGGATGAAGCCAGGGGAGGAGTGAGAACCAGGGA
Organism: Aepyceros melampus; assembly: GCA_006408695.1. Classification (NCBI taxonomy): domain Eukaryota; kingdom Metazoa; phylum Chordata; class Mammalia; order Artiodactyla; family Bovidae; genus Aepyceros; species Aepyceros melampus. Next base: position 103,693 of record SJXQ01010128.1, on the reverse strand, counting down.
TCGCTGAGCAGCCTGGAGGATGAATGCTGGGGGAGGGCATCTGAGGACCAGAGGCCCCCGGTCATTTCAGACCACTGTGTCAGAGAGAGGAGAGAAGAAGGGGAGAGAAAGAGATAGACCACAGACAGACAGAGCAAGCCAGGGAGACAGGGAAAGAGATGGAGAGAGCCAGCGGTGCTCTGACTTTCAGCCCGGTGAGACATGGAAGGTGCGGTCACGAGGGGGCCCCGGACCCAGAAAAACCAGATTAGTGAGACAACGGCCCGAGGGGCCGGGAGAGGAGGGCCCCGTGGCACCCCTGAAGGGAGCAGGAGACGCTTCACTCTGTGCGATGGGGACGGGTGGAAACTGGGGAGAAGCGGCTCTAAGCCAGCATCGGCTCCTTGTTTCTGTACGTGGGAGGCAAAACTCTTCGACCCACATTCAGGTCTGGGGGTCAAGGTCGAAGAAACTGTGCACCGTTCTGAGAAGTTCCTGGAAGGGTTGACTCAAGGGGCTTGGAGCTTAACCCCCTGCTGCTGGTCTGTGGAGGATCTCAGAAAGGCGGCCTGTATGCGGGGCGGAGGATGCTCTGGGGCGGGCCTGGCCCTGCCCGGGAGGATGCCTGGGGGTGGGGTCGGGGCGGGCCCGCGGGGCGGGCGGAACCCAGAGCTTTCGGCTCTGGAGCCACGGTTCCATCCCGTGGTGTCAGCGGGGGAGGACAAAGGCGGCTAACAGACAGTACTGCTGGACATTGAAATCAGAACTCTGGCGTGCTTGTCCACCTTTCACACGTTTCCTGGATGTGGCTCGGTGCCTTCCACGGTCGTTTGCCTCCTCGGAGAAGGCGTCCTTCCCCGTGGCGGTCCTTCTCGCTGGTTTGCACGCTTCTGCCTGCCTGTGCCATCGGTACGTGTTGATACGGTGCGTTTTACAGGTCGTAGCGCAATGAACGCTGGCTCTTGGGGTCTCCAAGGTATTGATATTATCCCCTAAATGTGAGGCGTTAACTACACGCTCGATTTTATTCCTATGGAAAACACGTTCAGTATGCATTTCCTTGCAATTGAACATTCTCAAAGCATATTTGTGACCCAGTGTGCTCCTTTATGTTGACATATTGTTCATTGGGTTCCATTAGTCAGATGGTATGTCACACCACTATGGAACACGCGGAAAAGTGACACTAATGACAATCTGGTGACATTCAGGCCTCTGCAACACATCAGGTTAAAAATAAAACAGGAGAAAAGGGCTTTACTTATTTTCAGTAAGGTCTTCTCTTTTCTTTTCTTTTTTTTTCTCTCGCTCTTTCTTTGCCAGAAGAACTGCTATGTGTTTGGATCAGGCGCTAATTATTACTGGCAAGGTTTTGTGGGAAGCTAGCGATGCAGACAGCAGCCCTCCCACTGCATTCGTAGGTGAAGGGGAGGAAGAAGAGGGTGTCTGCCGAGTGCTCATCCCATCTTGAGTCTCAAATTGTCCAAACCGTTCAATTATAACACTTCATCCTGTGTGTGTCAGCCTGTCTGGCACTTGGCTTAACAAGGGGGGTGGATCTAGTGAGAGGTAGCCAGGTCCCCCAGAGCAGAGCGCCTCGCTTCCACCGAGAAGCCACGGAGAGGGCAAGGGGAAACCAAGACGGAACCACTGGCCCACAAAACGCACGGCTTTCTTTAATTCATGGGCTGAGATCTCTGGCATCCAGCAAAGGAAACTCACATAGCACTGAGACTAGACGGGGCCACCCAGACACGGAGAGCAAGGGGCTGGGGAGTAAAGGGACCCCATCCACAGTGATGGACTGCTGGGACCTCTCCTCCAGGAGAAGAGGGTGGTACATCCCATTGCAGAGACCCCAGCCCCCTCCATGTCCCCTCTGGGGGCCCCACAGGAAGAATGGTCCCTGGAGGAAGACACCACCACCCTAAGCATTCTGGGTGAAAATAGGGCACCTGACTAATGGGAGATGGGAAAGCGAGTGAAAAGAATAGACAAACCACACTCTGGAGGTAAGTCATCCCCTAATTTTCAGGCTCTGTTTTTAAAAATGCAGAAATGAATTGAGTTCTTCATTTAAAAGGTAGGTATACTGTAATTTTCTGCTTTTGAAAATCCGCAAACCTTATTTTGATGCTGTAGTTATAGTCTTCTCAGTGTGGCTCGGCCAGCACTTCAGCAGCTGCTCTCAGATTTCTGAACACCGGCTCAGAAGAAGCGGGTTCCCTGCTCTGTTTCACAGTCTCCCACCTGCTGCGAAGGAAAACCTCATGATCAAACCTGCACCTCCTTCTGCTCCTTTTGAGAGCTGTATTTTAACATCTTTTCTTCCGTTTTTCCCCCCCCTTAGGAAACCAAGATAAACAAATACCTTGGAGTTTTTGTAATTGACTGGGGTACCTGGAGTAGGGGGCTTCTCAGGTGGTACTAGTGGTAAAGAACCCGCCTGCCCACACAGGAGATATAAGAGACGTGGGTTTGGTCCCTGGGTCTGTAAGACCCCCTGGAGGAAGGCATGGGAACCCTCTCCAGTGTTCTTGCCTGGAGAATCCCATGGACAGAGGAGCCTGGTGGGCTGCAGGCCATAGAGTCACAGAGTTGGACACGACTGAGTGACTTAACATGTGTGCACTCACCGGGAGTAACCACCGTGCAAATTCTGTTACAGGCACAAACTACTTTTCCTCTTCTTAGAGATTTGCTGTTGGAATTAAGAGGGACAAGAATCAAAAGGTAACCTATTGGACTCTAGACATTCTTAGAATCTGTGCCTGTGCTGTGGTTTATACTTTGGTTCCTTTTTTGAATTTCTGTCATCACATGCAGCAGTAATTTGGGTGGAGTTGGTTCCAAATCATGCTTGTCTCCTCACATTTTGTTTGTTTGTTTGTTTAACATCTGCTTCCTATTTACAGTCTCTTTTCCTGTTATTCAACACTAAAGAGAACAATAAAAATGCTTCTTAGGGGAAAATTTTTAGGCAGGAGCAATATGTAATTTAATTGATTATAAGCAAAGAAAGTATACACTCAAAACAAAACTTAAGTTTGGAAAAATGGTATTGTCTAATTCTGTGTTTTCACTACTGTGTATTTGAATTCATGTGTTCTTGGAAGTTCTTATGTCTTATTCTGGGGGTGTTTGTTTTCTAGGCCTGCAGTAACAAATTGCCGCTAACTGGGCAGCTTAGAGAGTCAGAAAGTCAGGGTTCTCTCAGGAGCTCAGAAGTCTGAAATCGTGTCACGGGTCCAGGCTCCCTCTGAAACCCACAGGAGGGCCTCCCGGCGCCTCTCTAGTTTCTGGTATTTGCAGGCTGTTCCCAGCATGCCTCAGCTCGTGGCCATGTCCCCTGGGTTCCTGCCACCTTGTCACATGGCATTCTATGTCTGGTGTCTCTATCTTCTTGTAAGGACAGCGGTCATATTGATTAAAGGTCCTTCTTATTCTGGTATGACCTCATTTTAACTAATTGTATCTACAGTGACTCAATTTCCAAACAGTCACATAGCCACTGGTACATTAGCCCTGCAGCATGTCTTCTTGGGGGGCCCAAGATTCAGCCCAGTGCTGAGTGCTTGGTCCATCCACCCCAGCGACCATTGCCATCAGTGATAGCCTGGGAGGGCATTGCTGACTTCACAAGCTGTTGGCTCTGACGGTGCCTGCCAGGATTCTCCTTCTGCAGTAGCTCCTGATGGATGCTATGGTCCACTAGAGATAAGATATTTCTAGGTCCAAAATGATTGAAATGAATGAGTTCGGAAGACGCAATGGAAAGCCGATAAATGCACATGGGATAGACTTCTGTGAAAATTATGGAACAGCTGGCGTAGGGATGTGGACAAGGAATTGCTTATCTTCAACACTTGGGCACAATTCCTATTATCATTGCTGCTCCTTCTCTCCTCCAGGTGTTGGGGGGCTGTCTCCCCAGCTGCAGGGGTCCCCCTGTCTTGTCTCTTTGTCCATCTCTGTGCCAACTCTGCAATCTCGGCTCCCTCCTGCCTGCCTCTGGTGCTGGGACATTTCCACTCTGGTTGGGAGCAACATTCCTTCCTATCTACCTCTTCCTCCTGCCACCCCGGTCCCTTTCACTGTCATCCATCTGTATTATTGTATTGTAAGCAGCATCAGGACTATTCAGAACATGAGAAAACATGTTCTCAGCTCCCCTTCGAGGGTGTTGATCTTTCCCCAACTAGGACCTCAAGTTCTCTTCACTTAGCACAATTTTCAGGATGCTCATCAAGGAAACTCAGCAAAACACAGGACAGAGCATACAACCAAACACCAATCAGAGAGATTTAAATGTGGTTGTTTCTCTAATTATTCAGTTGAAAGCCATCGCCCTATTGCACCTAAGTTGTGAGAGCTGCAGAGCCCAAGGGAGGCGCCGGCAGCTACATATGATGGGAGTCGGGTCTTTTAAGACTCTGTCCTTGAAAAGTGAGCTCTCCCTGCTTCCTTGAGGACCGGGTTCCTCCAGATGCTCCGGGACACAGAAGTGAGCCAGCTGCTGTCTCAGGAACCTTGGATCATGGGTGTTCGATTGCTGAGCCAGAAGGGCAGAGGGTGGCCAACAGTCAGCTGAGCTACAGCTGGCCAAAGGACGGCCAGTGGCCTCAGTCAGAAGGCGGCCAGACGGCCAGCACTGACCAGGAGGAGGACACGGGCTCTAATAAGAGGGAAGACCTCAGATGACCAGGAAAGCCAGGATCAGGCCGCACATCTGCGCTGCCTGAGGGTCCAAGGGCAGAGCTTCATTTCCAGGCCTGGCAAGGGCCAGGCAGAGCCCCGACGTCCTGAGAGAGGAAAAGTGTGCAGAGAAGCCATAAATGGGGGTGTGGCAGAGAGTTCTGGTGTCACTATTCTAGGCTTTGAAGGGTCAGAGTTCTTTGTAAAAGGGATTCCCTTTTACATTTGCATTTTACATTTTTATGTTTCCCTTTTAAATGAGCATTTAAAGGGGAACACATGTACACTCATGGCTGATTCATGTGAATGTATGGCAAAACCCACCACAATATTGTAAAGTAATTAGCCTCCAATTAAAATAAATAAATTTTTTAAAAAATTAAAAAATAAGTTGCATCACAAAAAAAAAACCCATAAAAAATAATAAAAGACATTCCATGGTAGCTCAGTTGGTAAAGAATCCCCCTGCAATGCAGGAGACTCCAGGTCAGAAAGATCCCTTGGAGAAGGGATAGACTACCCACTCCTGAATTATTGGGCTTCCCTGGTGGCTCACTGGTAAAGAATCCGCCTGAAAAGGCTACCCACTCCAGTATTCTGGCCTGGAGAATTCCATGGACTGTATAGTCCATGGGGTTGCAAAGAGTCGGACACAACTGAGCAACTTTCCCTTTAAAAGGGACGAGGTGGTTGGCAGACACCCTGGTTCACAAAAAAAAAACCCATAAAAAATAATAAAAGACATTCCATGGTAGCTCAGTTGGTAAAGAATCCCCCTGCAATGCAGGAGACTCCAGGTCAGAAAGATCCCTTGGAGAAGGGATAGACTACCCACTCCTGAATTATTGGGCTTCCCTGGTGGCTCAGCTGGTAAAGAATCCGCCTGAAAAGGCTACCCACTCCAGTATTCTGGCCTGGAGAATTCCATGGACTGTATAGTCCATGGGGTTGCAAAGAGTCGGACACAACTGAGCAACTTTCCCTTTAAAAGGGACGAGGTGGTTGGCAGACACCCTGGGGTGCCGTAAAGCTGGCCTTGGGCTATGTAGCCCGGAGCAAGGCCTGGGCTTTCTTCAGGCAGGCCACAGTCTCTTGGCAGACACATCACCGACACTCTTTCAAAACGCTGCCTCCACACCTGACAGGTAGTGGGCCCTTGTGCTTGGCTGCCTCTCACCGGCTCCCTTTCTGTTCCTTTTTTTATATAACATTAATTAATTAACTAACTTATTTATTTTTGGTTGCTCTGGGTCTTCATTGCTGCACTTGGGCTTCCTCTAGCTCAGCAAGCAGGGGCTGCTCTTGCATGCGGGGGCTTCTCATCCTGCAGAGCCCAGGCTCTAGATATCAGTGGTTTCGTAGTTCTGGTGCACAGGCTTAGCTGCTCAGAGGCATGTAGGATCTTCCAGGACTGGGGATCAGAGCTGTGTCCTCTGCGTTAGCAGGCGGATTCTTATCCGATGTGCCACCAGGGAAGTCCACCCTTTCTAATTCTGACTAGGGGAGCCCAGGTCGCCTGCAGGCCCAGAAGCCCAACTGTGGGTGTTTCTGGCTTCTGCCTTGGGAGGATGGAGTCACGATGGAACTAAAATTAAGAAAGAGATCAAAGATGTTGGGTCCCAGGTGAGGAACATCCTCGCAGGGGCCCCTACCTCCCTACCCCACTGGCTGGATGCCCATTGAATACTACTGACAACCACTCAGGTTGGTTTGGGAACAGAATCCTAAATCATGGAAATGTTTAACAGGAGAGACAGAAGGAGTGAGATGTGAGTACCTTGGTACTTCATCACTAAAGCCACAGGATAGTACTGGTGTGCCCTGATTTCCTTGGTTGCCAGGATAAGTTTGTGACTAAATTGTTTACAACCCAAATTTATTTTCTTATAGAAAAAATATATACAGTACTAGCTTCCTTAGTTAGCCAGAAGTATCCATCTCACCCACAGACTGCTAACATAGAACTAGTGAGGCTAGTCCGATCATAAGATCTATATTAAATTGCATGTGTTATATAGTTGATGGGCTTCCCAGGTGGTGCTAATAGCCAAAGAATTGGCCTGCCAATGCTGGAGACGTGAGTTCAATCCCTGGGTCGACAAGATCCCCTGGAGGAGGAAATGGCAACCCACGCCAAGTATTCTTGCCTGAAAAAAATCCCACTGACAGACAAGGTTGGTGGGCTACTACTGTCCAGCTCAAAGAGTTGGAACATGACTGAACAACTAGCACTTTCAGAAGCTCAGGGAAGCCTTCAGAGATTTGTGCCTGCAGAAATCAGGGGTTCCCTCAACTAGGCCAGTGAAGAGAAGGTGACAAGGGATGTGCTGAGGAGGGGATGTCTGTGGAGGCATAAAGCAGTCTCTCTCTAGGAGGGGGCCTGTCAGCCTTGCTCATCACTACCTTCCAACAGCTGAAACAGGGCCTCATACCTAGTAAGCACTCATACCTCACACCTAGTAAGCAAATGTCTTTGCAAAGAATAAATATTAAATCAGAGTTCTTTTCCTCTTGGCATACTCTTATTTTGAACATTTTAGGATCATTTCATAGGCATCTATGAAATCAATAGCAGTCTAGTGGTTACCAGCTGTTTTCTCTAGGGTGGCATTTTAGACTTTTTGGCCTAGGTGGGGTCTTTCTCAGGAAGCAAAAGTTGGGGGCCACTGAAAGTATCAACTGAAAGTTTGAATCTATTTTTGCATAGCTAGTAAGTCGTGTCTGACTCTGTGAGACCTCATGGACTATAGTCCACCAGTCTCTCTGTCCATGAGGATTCTCCAGGCAAGAATACTGGAGTGGTTTGCCATTCCCTCGTCCAGGGGATCTTCCCAACCCAAGGATCGAACCCAGGTCTCCTGCATGGCAGGCAGATTCTTTACCATCTGCGCCACCAGGTAATTTGAAATGTACAAATAGTGAAGGAAAAGGTAGTGAGATGATTCTCGTGGGAGCAAAGAGCTGTCCCAGTGCAGGCAGATGGCAAGAGCAAGTTACAGTTTGGGACCCAATGCAGGAGGAGAGCTATAGGTCATTCCACTTACCCTCTCTGGTAAGTTCCCTCAGAAATGTTGACTCAGCAGCAGCCTGAGGATGGCCTGATGATATAAATTTAATGTGTCGATCCAAATGACACAGGGGTGGACTGTAGCTGATAATATCAGTTGTTTGCTCAAGTTCTCAAGGGATTGCCTTCAGGGACCACAGTCTGCAAGATTTCTTTGGAGAACTGACCTTGGGCAACTGGGGCTATTTTGATGACATGTGCAGAGGACAGAAAGTCTCTCAGATTTGATGTGGCCTTGATGGAGACCTTGGCCATGAACTGAGATGTTCAAGAGCATGAAAACCATCTCCTTTGCCTTGTATGCGTATGTTAGTCACTCAATCATGTCTGACTCTTTGCAATCCCGTGGACTTTAGCCAGCCAGACTTCTCTGTCCATGGAATTTTCCAGGCAACCCCTGGAGTGGGTGGCCATACCTTCCTCAAAGGGATCTTTCCCGCTCATGTATTGAACCTGTCTCTCCTGCATTTCAGGTAGATTCTTTACTGTTTGAGCCGCCAGGGAAGCCTGAGGTCAAGACAACCATTCAGTGTTATTTACTCTTCAGAATTATTGCAGGGGCCAGGCTCCCTGCTGTGGGATGCTGCCTGAAATCACATCCTTGCCTGACCTTTCCTCCAGCTGGTCCTGCTTCCTTCACACCGTGATCAGTTTCCCCCAGGAAACTTCCCCACTTTCTTCATCAGCAGATTATGAATTAGCTTCCAATTAAAATAATAATAATAATAATAAAAACAAACAGACTAAGGCTCATGACTCCTTATCTCCAGTTCTGCTTCTGGTAGCCCTGGTCTGTGGCATTGTCTCCCTTTCCTTCTTAGCTAGAATGTCAGGGCTTGGGAGATTTTGATTAATTCTTATAACCCTGATCGTCATTGTGTTCAGCGCAAGCATAGGTACAATGGACATGTAGGGAGTCTCAACAGAATTCCTGGGTCACTTTGCCAAAGCACAAATGATTATATAAATACATTAGTTTATGGAAAATGAAGTCTTTGCTGATTGAGGTGTGATTTGGAATGAGATTTCTCCCCCCTTCTCTTTCTTGCAAAATTATAGGAAGCTCTTCTCTTTTTGAAATCTTCATTTTATTTTGACATCTTCCAGCGTGATTCAGATACTACTCATTACTAAGGGTCCATCACATTCTCTTCTAGGTGAAGAATGACACAAAAGGAATACCTTATGGCAATAAAATTTATTTTTAAAATAAAGTTTGATTTTCAAAGATCTCAGAGCATACAGATGAATTTCCCTTTCCTCTTGGCTATCATAATATTCACAGAAAATTACAATAAGATGAATCACTCACATCAGTCAGAAATTCATAATTTTAAGATCCCATACAATGCCTCTGATAAGATAATGTATAAGGAAGGAATATAATTGAAGGAGCAGACACGACTGTCTCTTTGATAAAGATGACAGAACCCTCCCATCGCAAATAGGGGCCCGGCATTAGCCTTGCTATTTCTCACCTCAGATATGTTTAAAAGATATATTCTTGACTTACTTTGGTCATATGGTACATCTGTGTAATGGAGGAGAACCTGAACTTCTGAAAAAAATAACAGTTTTAGAAAGCGACGTGAGCAGCAAATGAAGCAGAAGGTGTTTGGGAAGACAGATGTGCTCCGGAGTGAGGCGTGTTGAGTCTGGGCCACAGCGGGAAGTAGGTAAATACGGAGAGATGCTCCCGGACAGAATGCTCACTAGTGTTGTCGTGACTTTCTGCCTCCCCGCCATCTGCACGGGGGTCGGCACCCCCGGCCCCTGTGGTTAGAGGGGTCAGTGACGTGATCAGTGCGTTAGTTCTTTGTTGTTGTTTGTTGTTGTTGTTAGTCTCTCAGTCGTGTCTGACTCCTTGCGACCCCGTGAACTGTGACCCACCATGCTCCTCTGTCCATGGAATTCTCCAGGCAAGAACACAGGAGTGGGTTGCCATTTCCTTCTCCAGGAGCATTAGTTCACTGGCCAGTGATTAGTTCTGATTAAGAAGTGTGAGCAAAACGCTGTCACTTCTAGACTGGGGCATTCAGCTGCCACCGTGAGAGGGCCCTCCCCACCATAGGTCTTGTCCCTTCTGCTGTGTTTGAGATTGTGGCTGCTTTTTCAATCTGGATCTATAAGTGAAGGACTAAATGAGCAAGACTCCCCCTTACACCCTCAAAAACAATATAGCATGAATAAGAAAACTATGTTAGTTATTGATTCTACACAGTACCAGCCCGTCTTGCCTGGTAGGAAAGAGGGTATTTCTCTTCCATTTCCTTCCTCTTCACCATCCAAAGCTTTTCTTACATAGCTTCCTACCTATCTACAGCCTCTCCCAATTGGTCTCCAAGTCTCCCATGGTTCTCTTTCTTGTTTCTCCAGCCAAAAGCTACCGAGAAATTAATTCATGCTAAGCTTAATTTATTACATTGTTCTGGAGGTATTTTTTTAAGTAGGGAAAAAAGCAAATAAATAAATATCAATAATAAAGATTCAAGACACAAAAAAAATTGTGGGAAAAAGTCTGATGTTGTAGAATTCTCCGCATAACCATCCTTAGAACACGTTCATCTCTGCAGAACACAAGAGTCCAGAATCTGGGCTCTGCATTACACAGTTAGGTACAAATCCTCTTACTGTCAGCTTTGGGACATTAGGAAGGGTATGTGTGTGGGTGTTTAGTTGCTCAGTCACGTCCAACTCTCTGTGACCCCATGGACTGTAGCCCACCAAGGCTCCTTGGTCCATGGGATTTCCCAAGCAAGAACACTGGAATGGGCTGCCACTTCCTCCTCCAGGGGATCTTCCCCAACCAGGAGTCAAACCCGTGTCGCCTTTGTCTCTTATGCTGCAGGCAGATTCTTTATCCACTGAGCCATCAGGGAAGCCTATACAAGTTATGTAAGCCATTGTTTCCTTGTCTATAAAATGGGGCAAGTATATGCAAATTATGATTGATAGATGCTATGAGGATAACATAAAGCTTAACATCTGATAGTTACCTCTGAGTAAGTCTTTTTATCTTAATTTCACTGTTATTCTCAACATAAACAACTTTATGGTCCTTTGCATGGTCAGAAACTTTAAGGATATTATCATGAATATTTTTATTAATGGTCATTTCAGAAATACCCCCTCACTGCCCATTGTAAGTTGCATTTGTACCAAGTTCTCTTGGCCTTCATTTCTTTAGAGGTACCCCACTCCTGTCTTAAGGGAGTAAATCCTATTTTTACATTCCTTGGCCTATGTGACTTCAGCCTAGTTGTTATTATTTTTTTCTGTAGAGGATTAAAGGCACGGTCCAGAGAGTCCTTGGTGTTTTCAATAATCAAGTCAACTATGAAATTTCCCCAGGTCACAGGGCGGTTCACTGAAGTGTTACTCAGCTTTATGCTGTCCACTAGCCAGAGAATAAATTCACTCAGGAACCTGATAGGCAAGGAGTTTCAATTTCATTATAAATACATATGTTGTTTATGTCTGCTCTATTTGACCATAGACAGGATGCGACAGCATAGAAGAGTGAATGAAATCAGTTTAGATTTCTGTGGAGATCCAAAGCAAGTCAGATTTATCTTTGGAATTAATATTTTAATCTAAGATTACGATTTTACCCAAAGGGGCATAAGGTAGATGGTTTCACATTTTCAAGACTAGATTTATGAGTGATAAAAATCCAGGATTTCTCTTTCTTACTAGACTTGTAAACTTGGGTTAATTTAGTTCTCTGAGTATTAGTTTCTTTATATATAAAAATGAGGTAATATATGTCTTACTAATATTCTGTTTTCCTAGGTATCAGATGATACAGCATTTGTAGATAACTATACAAATTAGGCAGTTACAATAATATTTATTATCTTCAGGGAGTCTCACATTGTACACATACCGAGTAGACTGGCTGAATGGGAAAAGAGTCAGGAATTCTAAAACTAATTAATCCATTCTGATTTTTTCAAGTCAGAGCTTTCACTATGGTTTTAAAATTTTATTTACTTAATTTAATTACATTCTGTTTAAATAATTCAGTGGCACAGTTTTAAGTTTGCATGGAAAATGTTTTCTGAATGGTTTCTTTTCGATGTAAGCATTGCCCTTGACAGTGGAGGGTCCTTGTGAGACTCACCGTAAAGAATGGACCTCTGTGCACTTGAGTGATGTTTTCAAATTAGAATATCACTGGAATTCATTTTAAAAAGCAACAGATGAAATTCATTTTAAAATCCTCTTTACTGAGGATTATTACACTCTAAAAGGTCTTTTTTTTTTTTAAGAAAGGCTTTTTATTTTCTGTGTTTGTGTGTTTCTAGAATGTTGGTCAAACCACAGTCAATCCATGAGAAATTTTTCTTTTAATATGACCTAATTCAACACAGATTTCGCTACTCTAAAACTTTGTTTTTCAGAGTAGTCCTAATAAATTTACACCCAGTTCTGTCTTCAGCTGAGTGTGAATGGCGGTGGTGAAATAATCTCTCCAAATTGACAGGAGTGGTGATAATGATAAGAAAGACCCCCGGGTATGTAGACAGTGGCAATGTCCATGGAAATTTCATCTTGCATATGACTAGTACAGAAAGCAAGGATTTCTCAGTCATGTGTTCTTGTCTAAAAATTGATGGTTACCCTCACTGTGACCATATAGGATTAATGGTGAAAACTTGGTAAAATTCAGCTTTACACCATGCTCCCGAGTGAATTTGGACCATGCTGGGTAAACCTCCCATGACATCCATGGACGTGGCCTGCATGCCATGTGACCCCCAGAGTCCCCATGCCTGGTAGGAGGGAGCTCCAGAAATACCGATGGATTCTTAGCATATTTTATAGTATTTTTGAAACGTGTTTCCTCCTTTCATTACCAATCTGTCTGAGCTTTCTTTATATATATTTTCCTTTTCCCTAAAATCTTTCTGAAAGGGCTGAGGGATGAGAATTCACAGGCCCCTTTTCCTGATTTTTCCTTTGAGTCCCACGTGTTTAGAGATTCTTTTGAGCTCCCAATTTGAATGGAACTAGAGGCGGACAACTAGGAATTTTCCTGTTGCCCACAAGAATCCCCAACCAGTATTTGCTCTGTCAGATCCTGCACATCACAGCAGCCTCAAACCTATAGGTGGGAACTAGTTCCCAAGCTGAAATCCTCCAAGTTTCATTATAGTGGGTAAACTGTAAAAGCTCAGTGGCTCCTGACATATACCTTAGAAGGGTTTGCAAACTTGGAAACATACCCCACTCACAATCAGAAACAGAAAATGCTAAAGAATTGTAAGATAAGTGATCAAAATAATGCTCCTCTTATTCACTATAGAAAATACCATCTTTAGTTGAAAACTGTACCTTGCTGGTCAGTTTAATCTTCTAAGATTGAAGCATGAGTGATTGTCTTCCTGAGTTAGAGAGATGAACCTGGAGTCTGACATGACCATGGCTTTGCCAGCCCGTGGTTATGGTCAGCCCAACTTCCAGAGCCCCTGGAAAACACAGTCATGTTCCTCTCCATCCATCGGATTAGTTCCTCATCCTCGCAGTTTGTTTCCTGTTTTTACAACTCAAGAAGCACAGCATTTGTGTATAATTACAAAAAGGTGGCAGGGTTGTTTACTGTTTATTGAGGTTTTTATTTGTGTTGCTTGCCTGGGATTTGTTCTTTTCCTGTTCCCACCAGGCCACTTGTGTAATTTTTGTTTATTGCCCTATAGTTGTTTCACACTGCTGTGTAGCAAAGTGAGTCAGCCACATGTGTGTGTGTGTGTGCGCGTGTGTGTGTGTGTGTGTGTTCTGTCAGTTTCTGCTGTATAGCAAAGTGAGTCAGCCAAATATGTACATGTGTGTGTGTGTGCCTGCGCGCACACATGCTTAGTTGTGGTCTGACTCTTTGCAGCTCCATGGACTGTAGCCTGCCAGGCTCCTCCATCTGTGGAATTTTCCAGGCAAGAGTACTGGAGTAGGTTGCCATTTCCTCCTCCAGGGGATCTTCTCAACTCAGGGATCAACCTGCGTCTCCTGCATTGCGGGTGGATTCTTTATGGCTGAGCTGCCAGGGAAACATATATAGTATTGCATAGTATAGAATAGTATAGTAGATAATACAGTGTCAGTTCAGTTGCTTAGTCATGTCCAACTCTTTGCGACCCCATGGACTGCAGCACGCCAGGCTTCCCTGTCCGTCATCAATTCCCAGAGCCTACTCAGACTCATGTCATAGTATAGTATATTCTCCCACTATTGACAACCCAGCTGACTTACAGCTCCTTTCTGGCCATTTGAACAGCCCAGCAAACTCAGCTGTAAATGGAGGGACACACAGCGCCTTCCCTGTCGGTTGCAGGCGTTCTGTTCTCAGCCTGGTGAAGTGCATTTTGACTTTCACCGCCACTTCAGCAGGGGTTTACACTTGGATCGGGGAGAAGCTTCCTCCTCTTTTACTAATGCCCCCCCCCCCACTTACAGCCCCTCCCCAGGCGCCTTGTGATTTTACTTGCAAATGTTCATGGATCTGGGGCTGGGGGTTTCCGTTCGGGTGCTGAGACAATCTAACAGCTTGCTTATGCATCTATTTGGCTGGGATGGGAAATTAGAAGAGCTTTAATCTGCTCCCAGCATCAAGCAGGCGCACTCCTGGGAGCAACACAGCGGGAACTTATGAAGGCGGCCGGCTGCAGTGTCTATACCAGAGTCGGTGCTCCCTCCCAGAGAAGAGGGTGCTGTCTTGCTTCAAAAAGAGCGTGTTGTGTTCCAGGGCGAACCATCTTCTTTATGCTGAACTGTCCCAGTGCTGGCTTGCTGCATCATGGAAAAATACAGACAGGATTTTTTTTTCTGGGTGCCCACTTCAGTGTGCGTAATTGAATTGAGGTCTTTAAAAATGGACACATAATGCAATTCGGTCAGATGAGCGTTTTAGATTTTAGTAATTAGTACTTAGGGGCTTGATGAAGTGTAGGAGGTGGGAGGGAAGAACGTCTATTTTAGGAGCTTAGAGTGATAAGGCCTTTGCATGTTTTTATCAGTTCATGTAGAATTTGACATATGGTAAACAGGAAAAGATAGTATTTAAAAGCCCCATAAATATACAGGATAGAAAAAAAAAAACCCAAAGGAAAGACAGGAATGCCTGCCAGCACCACTCCCCTTGGCTTCAATAGTAGGGGAGCATAAAATGGCTACATGTCATTTCAGGAGCCGGATCCAGTGTCACAGAAAGTCAGCACTGTCGCTGCCAGGGTGAGCAGACACAGGGTCCCCGTGACACATGGAATAATTCCAGCCCATCCCACCCGAGTCCCCGGCCCCTCTCCCACTGCCGGTTGGTCCCTACACTTAGAATCATGGATTTCAGTCCCACTACCTACCCTAGAGAAGCCAAACTCCAGGCTGACTTGATCCTGCACATTCCTTTGTTTTATGGCTTTCTGTCAAAACCCCCAAATTAACGGGATGTTATGTTGACTGTTTTGTTCCTTAATGCAATGAAGCTGTCTTGAAATTACAGTCGGATAGAGCTCTTTAGAAATTTGCATTGACATCATAATCATATCATAATAAAAATGTAATGGAGCCTCAGAGCTTTGTATGGACGTGTCTATTGTCAAGGTATGGCATTAAAAGAGTCTTTTATGAAATTTTTCATGTAATTTTTTACTGAAGTATTTTTTAAAAGTGTCAAGGCAAACATAGTCATCATAAACAAATAACATTTGCCTCTGTCACTTGAAAAGTTTGACAGATATTTAGTGAGCTATGTGATGAAACAGTGTTTTGTTTGATTTTTGATATTTTCCCCCCAAAATACATGGAACTAAGAGTAGGAAAATGCAGATTTTAATCCTAATTCTGTCACTATTCATTGCCATCCCTAGTAATCCTGACATCTGGCAATAGTAATATTTGCCCTGACTCTGAGACTTACTGAGAGGCTGGAAGAGGTATTTGATGAGAAAGTGCTTATAAAAGTTTAAAGTATTAAGAAAATATTAAACCCAGAACAGAGTATTTTTGGTAAATGAGTAATAATGGCAGTGTAGAATAGTTCATTTTGACTGGAGCTAATTCCGTATTACAGGAAATTCTAACTATATATCTTCCAAGTATAAGTTTCCATCTTTCTTTAAGACAAGAAATTGCATCCAGTGAAATATGAGGGAAAAGATTTTATTTTTAGTTATTAACCAAGTCACACTAAAGCACAGAGCTGATACTCAGCAGTGTCTTCATGCACATACGTGTATGTGGAAAGAGCTCCCGTGGACAGGCAGTACCCAGAACGCAAGTTCATCATTGCTGTACCCAACGTGATCACAGCCCAGGGGATAGCCTCTCATTAGCTCCATTTTCTTCTTTCTAATCTGGAGGCAGTTAAGCATGTTTTCTCTGGTGCAAAGGGAAAATAGCCTTCCTGGAAAGTCTTAGGAAGGCTGTGTTTAATATTCAGTGTCTTTTGCCTGCTGCCAGCTGAGAAATGGCTAGTGAGGCTGGTACCCATGGATCTCCATCTTGGACCAGGTGGAGCCTTCTAGGCAATCCCTTGGGGGTCTCCTCCTGGGTAAGCCTCTAGGTGCTCTCTCTGGCTGTGGTCATTTACGCCGCTGTCCTATCTACTTGTAAGGTAGGACGTGCGGTTCTGTTTTTCTAGGTTTCATGTTTTGAATCATTAAGTTGTACATTTTGTAAACGTTAGTTGTCAACAATTTGTAAAAATTAGTGCTTTTGGTTTCTCGAACAAATGATTTGGCTCTTGAATGATCGAAAGAAATCCCAGATAATTCTGTAGATAGACCCCCATCAACTTCGATGGAGAAAAGAGAAGAAAAGTGCTTATGATGCTATAGAAGCCACAGACCAACTGCTCAGGAAACGAATAGGGTTTTACTCTGGAAAGAGAGGAAAGGGATACAACTAGAAAGAAAAGGCTCATTCTGGGGAAGGAGGAAGAGTAAGACAGTCTTTAGAATGTAGCAGGCTGGGCAGAGGGTGAGGAGCAAGATTCATCTGTGCTGAACCGAGTGCACACTTGGCATAGTGTGGAGTCTCATATGATCTCACAATTGTGAACAAAATATTGTTGCTCAGTGAAAACAATGGGCTGGAGAGGTAAAAATGGGTGGAGTTATAATCGCAGTAAAGAACTCCAATTTTTGAAAGATTTGCTGGCTAAATACAGAAGCATATATTTAAATGAAAAAAAGGCAGTTGATTTAATTTAAGATGGACATTTTTAACCCCCAAATTAGATGACTTGATTAGCATTGAAGTCTTCAATTATAGATTAAAATTTCAGATCACATCTATATATCTAAGCAACTGATCCATTGCACACATTCAAATTGAATTCATAGCTACAAGCAATTAGTTCAACAACTTGTTTTGACTTGTCAGTTTTTTAAAAGCACAGATTTATTTTTTATCTGTCATTGGTTCAAACCCTTAAATTAGTTGCAATCTCATTCTTCATGAGGAAGTAACTTGTTCCCTAAACCTAAAGCTGAAATAAGCCCCGGATAATTTTAAGCCATCTATGCTTGTGCCTCCATTTCTAAAGTCAATATTCACTTGCTAACTATGAAAAACATCTTGAACTTTTAAACTTTAATTCTGAGGCATTGTCAAATAATACCACGGATTGGAAAAAATAGCCTATCAAACCACAAATAAAATTATATTAAAAATGAAAAGTGTGAGTCTCTCAGCTGTGTTTGATTCTTTGCAATCTCATGGACTATAGCCTGCCAGGCTTCTCTGTCCAAGGAATTCTCCAGGCAAGAATACTGGATCTTCCTGACCCAGGGATAGAACCTAGATATCCTGCATTGTAAGCACATTCGTTACCATCTGAACCACAATGGGCTCTCACAGTCTGTGGTCTCATAGCCCATGGAGCTTTTTTTTCCAAGGAACTATCATTGATTGTTTCATCACAAAGAATCAACAAAAGTCATTGATACCTTGACACATTTTTAAAGTTTTTAATATTTGTATATATATCTTGAGAAACCTATATGCAGGTCAGGAAGCAACAGTTAGAACTGGACATGGAACGACAGACTGGTTCCAAATAAGAAAAGGAGTACATCAGGACTATATATTGCCACCCTGCTTATTTAAGTTGTATGCAGAGTACATCAAAAGAAACGCTGGGCTGGAAGAAGCACAAGCTGGAATCAAAATTGCCAGGAGAAATATCAATAACCTCAGATATGCAGATGACACCACCCTTATGGCAGAAAGTGAAGAGGAACTAAAGAGCCTCCTGATGAAAGTGAAAGAGGAGAGTGAAAAAATTTGCTTAAAGCTCAACATTCAGAAAACTAAGATCATGGCATCTGGTCCCATCACTTTATGGGAAATAGATGGGGAAACAGTGGAAACAATGTCAGACTTTATTTTTCTGGGCTCCAAAATCACTGCAGATGGTGATTGCAGCCATGAAATTAAAAGACACTTACTCCTTGGAAGGAAAGTTCCAACCTAGATAGCATATTAAAAAACAGAGACATTACTTTGCCAACAAAGGTCTGTCTAGTCAAGGCTATGGTTTTTCCAGTAGTCATGTATGGATGTGAGAGTTGGACTGTGAAGAAAGCTGAGCACTGAAAAATTGATGCTTTTGAACTGTGGTGTTGAAGACTCTTGAGAGTCCCTTGGACTGCAAGGAGATCCAACCAGTCCATTCTAAAGGAGATCAGTCCTGGGTGTTCTTTGGAAGCAGTGATGCTAACGCTGAAACTCCAGTACTTTGGCCACCTTATGTGAANATTTTTATATATTATATTTATATAATTATATTAACATATATACATACATGCATACATGTAGTAGGCATATCAATAGAAATAAAAAGAATAATGCAAAGAAACTCACCTTATTATTCTCTCAACAATTATCAACCTGTGATCCATCTTATTTTATCCATGTCTTTTACCTATTCCCCCTCCAAATTTTTAAACTATATTTTGTCTTATAGAGAAATTGTAATATCCACTGCTTACTATTCTCTAACATTTTATTTGTAGTAAAATACAAATAACATAAAAATTGCTATTAGTGGCATTTACCATGTTCACAGTGGTTTACAGTTATCATCACTGTCTAGTTTCAGAGTATTTTCATCACACGAAAAGGAAACCCTATGTCCATTAAGCAGTTATTCCACAATCCTGCCTCCCCAATGCTCTAGAAACCCAGAATTTGTTTTCTGTCAGTGGACTTGCTGATTCTGGGCATTTACATAAAATACATCATAAAATATTTGGCTTTTTGTCTCTGGTTTCTCTTATTTAACACAATGTTTCAAGATTTATCCACATGCAGCCTGTGTTGGTGCTTTATTTCTTTTTATAGCTAAGTAATATTCCACGGTATAGATGGGCTGCATTTTGTTTATTCATCAGCTGATGGACATTGGTTTGTTTCCAGCTGTTGGCTGTTATGATGGAAGTGAAGTGAAGTGAAGTGAAGTCGCTCTTGGCGACCCCGTGGACTGTAGCCCACCAAACTCCTCTGTCCATGGGATTCTCCAGGCAAGAGTACTGGAGTGGGTTGCCGTTATGATTAGTATATGAATAATGATTTACTTGTTTTATTTGACTATTCGTATACAAAGCTTTAGAATGACAATATAAAAATTACCACTAACAACGTAATTACTAAAAACAGTTTTTGAAATCTATTTTCGCTAGTAAAGAATTTCAGGCTGATGCGTTTTACTTTCAGTGCTTGAGAGATGTCACTCCATTGTCTTCCAACTTGCATTGTTTCCAGGGAGAAGTCTCCTGTTATCTTTATTTTTTTCTCCTACTCGTGTCATGTGACTTTTTCTACTGACGAGTTTTAATGCTTTCACTTTGTCCCTGCAGCTTGATTATGATGCGCCTTAGTTGTTTTCACGTCTCTTGTGCTTTCGTTGCTCATCTTCTCTAATCTACAGGTTTATAGTTTCAACCAAATGTGGAAAATTTGCAGCTATTATTTTTT
The DNA here is from genome assembly GCA_006408695.1 of Aepyceros melampus. Lineage (NCBI taxonomy): Eukaryota > Metazoa > Chordata > Mammalia > Artiodactyla > Bovidae > Aepyceros > Aepyceros melampus. Next base: position 83,982 of record SJXQ01010128.1, on the reverse strand, counting down.
CAAATACTTTTTCTTCATCTCTCCATATCTCCTTTGGAAACTCAAATAACATGCATGCTAGACCACTTGAGGCTATTCCACCGATCACTGATACCCTTTTCATGTTGTGAAGTTATTTTTTCTTTGTGTTTCATTTTGAAACTATACTGCTATGTCTTCAAATTTTCTAATCTTTGCTAATCTTTTCTTCTGCATGTCAATGATGTTAATCCCATTCAGTGAATTTTTCATCCTAAATAATATGTTTTCATCTCTAGAAGTTGAAATTGGGTCTTTAAAAATATCTTTCCCGGCTGAATTTCAGATGTTTAATTTTTCCTCTAGCTTCTTGAACACATGGAATAAAATTATAATAATTGTTTTAATGTTCTTGTCTACCAACTCTATCATCAGAATTATTTCTGGGTCAGTTTTGATTGATTGATTTTTTCTTAATTATGGGTTGCATTTTCCTTCTTCTCTGCACACCTGGTAATTTTTTATTAAATTCCTTTCATTGTGAATATTTTATTTTGGGGTGCTGGATATTTTTGTATTCCTGAAAATTCTTGAGCTTTGTTCTGGGATGTTACTTAGAAATACTTTGATCCTTTTGAATTTTGCTTTTAAACTCTTATTGGGAAGACTAGAATGATATTTAATCTAAGTCTTATTTTGCCTTATTCTGGATGCAAAAATTCTGTCTGAATAATCTACTCAATGTCCATATGTTATTAAATTTTCTACTCAGGTGATGGGAGTAGGCACTAACTATCCCTGAGTGAGCCTCTAGGATTTCCCCCATTCATCGTGTTGAGATTTTTGCCCCTCAGCCCTAGGTAGTTTCCACAAAGCATACAATTATCAGCACTTGGCTGAATACCCAAGAAGGAGCCTCTGCTGAAGACTCGAGGGCTCCCCTCTCTGGATCTGTGGGGTTTTCACACTGCGCACCTGTCCTCTCTGCTTCTCGTTGTACAAAATCTAGCTGCCTTGGGTTTTGTGGTAGAGTAAATAATGACTTGGAGTAGGAAATGGCAACCCACTCCAGTATTCTTGCCTGGAGAATCCCATGGTCAGAGGAGCCTGGTGGGCTACAGTCCATAGGGTTGCATAGAGTTGGACACGACTGAGTGAGCACACAAATAATGACTACTCATCCTTCAAAGACATCTGCATTCTGTATCCCAGGATTTGTGCAGATATTACCTTGTATGAGGCTCCCCTGGTGACTCAGATGGTAAAGAATCTGCCTGCAATGCACAAGAATCAAGTTTTATCCCTGGGTTGGGAAGATCCCCTGCAGAAAAGAATGGCTGCAAAGGGACTTTGTAAATGCAATTCACCAACCAGTCCATCCTAAAGGAGATCAATTCTGGGATTTCTTTGGAAAGAATGATACTAAAGCTGAAACTCCAGTACTTTGGCCATCTCATGCGAAGAGTTGACTCATTGGAAAAGACTATGATGCTGGGAGGGACTGGGGGCAGGAGGAGAAGGGGACAACAGAGGATGAGATGGCTGGATGGCATCACTGACTCCATGGACATGAGTTTGGGTGAACTCCGGGAGTTGGTGATGGACAGGGAAGCCTGGCGTGCTGCGATTCATGGAGTCACAAAGAGTCGGACACAACTGAGAGACTGAACTGAACTGAACTGAACTGAAAAATATTTAGATGGGTAGATTATTCTGAATTTTAAAGGGGGGCCCAGTGTAATCCCATGTGTTCTAAAACAGGAAAGCTATAGGATCTGAGGTACAGAAAAAGAGATTGGGGGATGCCACACTGAAGGCTTTGAAGGTGGAGGAATTGACCAAGAGCCAAGGGATTCAGGAGGCTTCTTGGAGAGAGGAAAGGGAAGGAAGCAGATGTTTTCCTGGAGACCCCAGAAAGAGCACAGATTTGCTGGTGCACTTTAGACTTCCAGCCTCCAAAACTGTAGATAATGAATTTGTTTTGTTCTAAGCCAATGAGTTTGTAGTAATTTGTTCCACAGCAACGGAGAACTAATCCAGTCTCCTTGAACTCCCGGCTCTATCCTCTCAGCTCAGCAAGATGGCTGGGCTCCCTGTGTTCCTCCTCCTTGCACTGTGGCCTTGAGACTCTCTCCAGGCAGTAAGCTAGTCATAGTTCTGCTCACCTTGATGGTTTCCCATCCTTTAGGGCCATTACCCCTCAAAACCTGATGTTCAATGTCATGAGAACCATTGCTTTCTACATTGCATCCGGGCTTTCTGTGGTCCTGGACAGGAAATCTTGTCCCTGTTACTCCATCACTCCTTCCTCAGTGATCCAGGCAAAGACATAGAGGAAAACAACAGAATGGGAAAGACTAGAGATCTCTTCAAGAAAATTAGAGATACCAAGGGAACATTTCATGCAAAGATGGGCTCGATAAAGGACAGAAACGGTATGGACCTAACAGAAGCAGAAGATATCAAGAAGAGGTGGCAAGAATACACAGAAAAACTATACCAGAACGATCTTCATGAACCAGATAACCATGATGGTGTGATCACTCACCTAGAGCCAGACATCCTGGCATGTGAAGTCAAGTGGGCCTTAGAAAGCATCACTATAAACAAAGCTAGTGGAGGTGATGGAGTTCCAGTTGAGCTATTTCAAATCTTAAAAGATGATGCTGCACTCAATATGCCACCAAATTTGGAAAATTCAGCAGTGGCCACAGGACTGGAAAAGATCAGCTTTCATTCCAATCTCAAAGAAAGGCAATGCCAAAGAATGTTCAAACTACCGCACAATTGCACTCATCTCACATGCTAGCAAAATAACACTCAAAATTCTCCAAGCCAGGCTTCAACAGTACGTGAACCATGAACTTCCAGATGTTCCATCTGGATTTAGAAAAAGCAGAGGAACCAGAGATCAAATTGCCAACATGCGCTGGATCACGGGAAAAGCAAGAGAGTTCCAGAAAAACATCTATTTCTGCTTTATTGACTATGCCAAAGCCTTTGACTGTGTGGATCACAATAAACTCTGGAAAATTCTAAAGAGATGGGAATATCAGACCACTTGACCTGCCTCCTGAGAAATCTGTATGCAGGTCAGGAAGCAACAGTTCGAACTGGACAGAACTGGACATGGAACAACAGACTGGTTCCAAATAGGAAAAGGAGTACGTCAGGGCCATATATTGTCACCCTGCTTGTTTAACGTCTATGCAGAGTACATCAAGAGAAACGCTGGGCTGGAAGAAGCACAAGCTGGAATCAAGATTGCCAGGAGAAATATCAATAACCTCAGATATGCAGATGACACCACCCTTATGGCAGAAAGTGAAGAGGAACTAAAGAGCCTCTTGATGAAAGTGAAAGAGAAGAGTGAAAAAATTTGCTTAAAACTCAGCATTCAGAAAACTAAGATCATGGTATCTGGTGCCATCACTTCATGGCAAATAGATGGGGAAACAATGGAAATAGTGACAGACTTTATCTTGGGGGCTCAAAAATCACTGCAGATGGTGACTGCAGCCATGAAATTGAAAGACGTTTGCTCCTTGGAAGAAAAGCTATGACCAACCTAGACAGCATATTAAAAAGCAGAGACATTATGTTGCCATCAAAGGTCCATCTAGTCAAAGCTATGGTTTTCCCAGTAGTCATGTATGGATGTGAGAGTTGGACTGTAAAGAAAGCTGAGTGCCAAAGAATTGAAGCTTTTGAAATATGGTATTGAAGAAGATTCTTGAAAGTCCCCTGGACAGCAAGGAGATTCAACCAGTCAATCCTAAAAGAAATCAGTCCTGAATATTCTTTGAAAGGACTGATGCTGAAGCTGAAACTCCAACAGTTTGGCCACCTGATGCAAAGAACTGACTCATTTGAAAAGACCCTGATTCTGGGAAAGATTGAAGGCAGGAGGAGAAGGGGACAACAGAGGATGGGATGGCTTGATGGCATCACTGACTCAATGGACATGAGTTGGAGCAAACCTGGGAGTTGGTGATGGACCAGGGAGGCTTGGCGTGCTGCAGTCTATGGGGTCACAAAGAGTCAGACATGACTGAGAGATGAACTGAACTGAACTCCATCATTGCCATACACGGGAATTCACTGTAAAAGTTCCTCTCTATGTGGCTATGCCAGCAATTTGACAAGCAATGAGATTCATTTTCTTAAACAATTTTTTTTCTATGCTTCTGGTGCTTCTTTATTGAATTTGACTTAATATTAAAAAAATACTTTAAAAGTTATTTTATATTCAGGCTTACTTTTCCTTGTACAAGATAATCTCTTTGACGGTAGGAAAGATATTCACTCTTTGTCTTATGTCTAAATGCTTAGATCAAAGGAGAATAATTTTCTATTGCTGAAAAACATCAACAGTATAATCTTGTACTAACATTTGAACTTGTGAACAGAGATTATATCCCTTTGCAAGAGGGTTGTCACCATTACAGCTACTTAGAAATATTTTTGAAAAATTTCCATGTCCCACAGATGAAATATTTCTACATTAGGAACAGCAGATCCTAGTCTCTTCAGTAAAAATACTATCTTAGTGTCTTTTTAATGTTTATCACAACTACAGCCTCAGTGGTTAGTATGTTTTTCCTTTTGTTGATCTGTCTACCTCTGTATGGGTTCCCCGGTGGCTCTGCAGTAAAGAATCCACCCACAATGTAGGAGACACAGGTCTGATCTCCTGGGGAGATCAGAGACATAGGGAAGATCTCCTGGAGGAGGGCATGGCAACTCACTTGAGTGTTTTTGCCTGGAGAATCCCAAGGACAGAGGAATCTGGTGGGCTACTTCCATACGGTTACAAAGAGTTGGACATGACAGAAGTGACTGAGCGTGCATGCACGCACTACCTCTATCTGCCCGAAAATGCTTCGGCCACTTTGATGGAATTGCCCAGTGGGTTCACTCCCGTGATTGCTGCTGCTAAGTCGCTTCAGTCGTGTCCGACTCTGTGCAACCCCATAGACAGCAGCCCACCAGGCTCCACCATCCCTGGGATTCTCCAGGCAAGAATACTGGAGTGCGTTGCCATTTCCTTCTCCAACTCCCATGATTACTCCTTTGGATTTTCACTAAATAGACCAACACACTCATGTCAGTTAAAGCAACTGATGTATTTGTGAAGGTGGCCACAGTCATCTTGGTTAGGGCCTTGAGCCTACAAATGGACTATCAGAGCATATGAACACCTGAGGCTCTTCCACATGGAGATGCTGAGATTTATTCACTTTATTAACATCATCCTTTATTGAAAAAGATGATGTTAAAATGTATATTGAATGAGGGGATAAGGACCGATTTAGAAACAAATATAAGCCCTAATTACTATGTGATTTCAAAAGTTAGGCTATTTCATTCATTAACCCTCATTGGTATTTTTATTTCCCAAGTAATTTTTTTTCTATTTTTAAATTTTTAATATCTTCTGATAAAATACAAACATATCTAGACTTTATGCTCCATCTTCTCACTTTTTTTTGAAAGAATATACAGAAAGCTTTTCAAGGTGCTTTATCTGAAACAACACGTAAAGGGAATGAAGAGTTAAAACCATTTTCAGCACACTGAGATTGTTAAACTGTTCTAAACGATGCGCAAATGCACATTCTGTAAGGGAATGAAAGAAGCAGTAAAATGCATTACCGATGTTGATGTAACAGAACTTGCTTCGCGTCCATTTAAATACATGGAAATTTCATTAATGCTTTAGGAAGAATAAAGAAGATTGTCTTTGGAAAATAATAGAAAAAGGGAGATACAGCCTCTGCCAGATGTGGGGTACACATTAGCTGTTAAAATTACATTCGCTAATGGTCTGCAGACTTCTTTGTAACCAGTTTGGGGGTGTCTCATTCCAGTGTATTGCGTTTATAAACTGGTGGAATCCTTCGAAACTAGCTGTTCTCTAGAGTAGGAAATGCCACCCACTTAAGTATTCTCACCTGGAACATTCGATGGGCAGAAGAGTCTGATAGTCTACAGTCCATGGGGCCGTAAAGAGCTGGACATGACTAAGCACACACATACACTATCCATACAACTCTGGTAATCAGAACAGAACTTGCTATCATCTTTAGTGTTATGCAGCTTATTATGAATATTTAACACCACAGTCTTTTGAGTCTCTTAATTTTGCTTTTATATTACAGCACTGAATTTGGAGTTGCATCAAAAAGAGAGAGATGGAGAAATTAGAGAGTTCCAAGTAGAACTCTCCCTACTATTTGATGATCAGGACTTAGCATATTACAGGCAAATTTGGCCTTGGAATGTGGAATGAAGCAGGCCAAAGACTAATAGAGTTTTGCCAAGAAAATGCACTGGTCATAGCAAACACCCTCTTCCAACAACACAAGAGAAGACTCTACACATGGACATCACCAGATGGTCAACACCGAAATCAGATTGATTATATTCTTTGCAGCCAAAGATGGAGAAGCTCTATACAGTCAACAAAGACAAGACCGGGAGCTGACTGTGGCTCAGATCATGAACTCCTGATTGCCAAATTCAGACTTAAATTGAAGAAAGTGGGCAACACCACTAGACCATTCAGGTATGACCTAAATCAAATCCCTTATGATTATACAGTGGAAGTGAGAAATAGATTTAAAGGTCTAGATCTGATAGATAGAGTGCCTGATGAATTATGGAATGAGGTTCGTGACATTGTACAGGAGATAGGGATCAAGACCATCCCCATGGAAAAGAAATGCAAAAAGGCAAAATGGCTGTCTGGGGAGGCCTTACAAATAGCTGTGAAAAGAAGAGAAGCAAAAAGCAAAGGAGAAAAGGAAAGATATAAGCATCTGAATGCAGAGTTCCAAAGAATAGCAAGAAGAGATAAGAAAGCCTTCTTCAGCAATCAATGTAAAGAAATAGAGGAAAAGAACAGAATGGGAAAGACTAGAGATCTCTTCAAGAAAATTAGAGATACCAAGAGAACATTTCATGCAAGGATGGGCTCGATAAAGGACAGAAATGGTCTGGACCTAACAGAAGCAGAAGATATTAAGAAGAGGTGGCAAGAATACACGGAAGAACTGTACAAAAAAGATCTTCATGACCCAGATAATCATGATGATGTGTTGACTAATCTAGAGCCAGACATCTTGGAATGTGAAGTCAAGTGGGCCTTAGAAAGCATCACTACGAACAAAGCTAGTGGAGGTGATGGAATTCCCGTTGAGCTGTTTCAAATCCTGAAAGATGATGCTGTGAAAGTGCTGCACTCAATTTGCCAGCAAATCTGGAAAACTCAGCAGTGGCCACAGGACTGGAAAAGGTCAGTTTTCATCCCAATTCCAAAGAAAGGCAATGCCAAAGAATGCTCCAACTACCGCACAATTGCACTCATCTCACATGCTAGTAAAGTAATGCTCAAAATTCTCCAAGCCAGACTTCAGCAATATGTGAACCGTGAACTCCCTGATGTTCAAGCTGGTTTTAGAAAAGGCAGAGGAACCAGAGATCAAATTGCCAACATCCGCTGGATCATGGAAAAAGCAAGAGAGTTCCAGAAAAACATCTATTTCTGCTTTATTGACTATGCCAAAGCCTTTGACTGTGTGGATCACAGTAAACTGTGGAAAATTCTGAAAGAGATGGGAATACCAGACCACCTGACCTGCCTCTTGAGAAATCTGTATGCAGGTCAGGAAGCAACAGTTAGAACTGGACATGGAACAACAGACTGGTTCCAAATAGGAAAAGGAGTACGTCAAGGCTGTATATTGTCACCCTGCTTATTTAACTTATATGCAGAGTACATCATGAGAAATGCTGGACTGGAAGAAACACAAGCTGGAATCAAGATTGCTGGGAGAAATATCAATAATCTCAGATATGCAGATGACACCACCCTTATGGCAGAAAGTGAGGAGGAGCTAAAAAGCCTCTTGTTGAAAGTGAAAGAGGAGAGTGGAAAAGTTGGCTTGAAGCTCAACATTCAGAAAACGAAGATCATGGCATCTGGCCCCATCACTTCATGGGAAATAGATGGGGAAACAGTAGAAACAGTGTCAGACTTTGTTTTTTTGGGCTCCAAAATCACTGCAGATGGTGACTGCAGCCATGAAATTAAAAGGCGCTTACTCCTTGGAAGAAAAGTTATGACCAACCTAGATAGTATATTCAAAAGCAGAGACATTACTTTGCCGACTAAGGTCCGTCTAGTCAAGGCTATGGTTTTTCCTGTGGTCATGTATGGATGTGAGAGTTGGACTGTGAAGAAGGCTGAGCGCCGAAGAATTGATGCTTTTGAACTGTGGTGTTGGAGAAGACTCTTGAGAGTCCCTTGGACTGCAAGGAGATCCAACCAGTCCATTCTGAAGGAGATCAACCCTGGGATTTCTTTGGAAGGAATGATGCTAAAACTGAAGCTCCAGTACTTTGGGCACCTTATGCGAAGAGTTGACTCATTGGAAAAGACCCTGATGCTGGGAGGGATTGGGGGCAGGAGGAGAAAGGGACGACCGAGGATGAGATGGCTGGATGGCATCACGGACTCAATGGACGTGAGTCTGAGTGAACTCCGGGAGTTGGTGATGGACAGGGAGGCCTGGCGTGCTGCGATTCATGGGGTCGCAAAGAGTCGGACACGACTGCGCGACTGAACTGAACTGATTGAAGATACTAGAGTAATTTCCACCTTACAGGGATTGGCTGCCCCCTTTGCTCACTGTCCTCAAGCCCTATCACTTGTCTGGTACACATGGTATAGGTGACATCTACATGTTCCCTCTTGTATACTAACACAGGTGTACACCAGAGCCCGCTTTAGGAAGAACAGTTAGTTGTGTTTTTGACATTCTATTTGCTAAAATGTTGAGTTCTTTCCTGCTAGTTTGATTTCCTCCTCAAGCTCTTTTTGAGGAATTATTTTAATTCCAAATAATTATTTAATTATTCATATCCTGATGAATTACATACTCATAGATTTAAAAAAAAAAAACTATCTTCTGTGTGACCCAATGGACTGCAGCACGCCAGGCTTCCCAGTCCTTCACTGTCTCCTAGAGTTTGCTCAAACTCATGTTCATTAAGTTGGTGATGCCATCCAACCATCTCCTCCTGCCCTCAATTTTTCCAAGCATCTGGGTCTTTCCCAGTGAGTCAAGCTGCACTCAAAATCTGAATGTGGCCCTGACAAGAGGCTATTTTGTCGACTTTAGTTTGTTTTTCTTTAGGAAATAGCCTTAGTAGGTTTCTTAAAAATATGCCTTGTTGTTGTTCAGTCACTAAGTCATGTCTGACTCTTTGCAACTCCATGGACTGTAGCTGCCAGACTCCTCTGTCCATGGGATTTCCCAGGAAGAATACTGGAGTGGGTTGCCATTTCCTCCTGCAGGGGATCTTCCCAACACAGGGATCCAACCTGAGTCTCTTAAGTCCCTTGCATTGGCAGGCTGGTTCTTTACCACTAGCGCCACCTAGGAAGCTCGCTTTGGTGTAAGCCTTGGCAAAGTTTCAAAGTGCTCCCTTTGTAAATAAGTCTTCATCTCTCTTGGAAATAGGAAATTCTTGAAAGATTACAGGAGTGGTGGAGGGGAGAAGCCAGGTGGAGGAGAGGGCTTTGGTGGGCTGACACAAACAATCGTTTGTGACTGAGAATGGCGGTAGCTTTGGGAGAGGTTGGACAATGGTTTCACTCCACTGGAACATCCCTCTACAGTATATATATTCGTGGTGGGTGCTAGGAGAGAGAGCCCCAGGAGGAACGTGTTCCGGGCTGAGCCCTGAGCCTCCCCGTTGATGAGAGAACAGCGAATCTGCTCACCAGGGTTGTTCTTTGGAAGCAGCAATGTGCCCTTGGAGACTCACAGCAGAGCTGAGGTGTACACACAGGGTAATGAAATCCACTAAGGTGCGGCTCCCGCCCCAGTGGTGGAGTAATTGGGCCCAAAGGTGCCTGGACCAGGGGCTTTGAGGGAATGAGGGCTTTCTAGGGCATGAAATATAAGCCTAATTAGAAGAATTGTATTGGAAGTTGGCCTTGATACAGAGAGGAGGAGGCTTAAAATGTGATCACTTTTTAGCATCTCTGTCTACAAATGGCTTGTCTTCAAGGGGAATAAAAGTGAGTAACGGATCCCATCTCTCAAATGCAGCAGCACATCATTTGCAGATAGTGATCTTTAAAAAACAACAGCCTGTTTTTCTTTTTCCTTCAAACACAACTTTCTATCCTAAAAAGGTTTTCCAAAAAATATTTCTGCTTGTGCTTGTAGGAACCTTCTTTCTGCCTTGCTCCACCTTGGCTCCTGGTTGGTTTGCGTGGTGAAAGGACCGAGCAGTGAATAAACAGTTATACCTCAGTCTGCACGAGTTGGTGGGGTGAACTTGTTTCCTGAGCCAGAGCTGGTGCTCTCAGCCTTTCTCTTCCTGTATTCCCTTCATCCTCATTCCTCACTCCAAGCACCACGTCTAGGCAACGTTAGTGATATTTACATTGATTACAATATGTATATTTCCTGTGGCTGGTCAGTGAACAACCTCTACCACTGTATTGTGACTGCCCTGGGAAGAGAATTCAGGAGTCTCGCAATTCCATCCACTCTCCAGAGATAAGGCTTAACCGAAAGAAAAAAAAAGTTTTAAATAAAGCTATTCTAGTTATAATAGATACACATTTACTCATTTTTAAAGTAAAATTTATTAAGTGAACCTAGTTTTGACCAGGGAACATTTGAGCCCTGGAGGCAGAGGTTAACTAGTGTGGGGAAAATTTGCACTTCAGTGGAAAACTCTGGATTGTCTAGAGGAGTCTAGAGGAGAACTCTCTGAGTTATTAGATTTTTGATTCTGTGGGGGTTATTTTACAAACTTTCAAAATTGTATGTAGGTGATAGAAAGCATAATAATTTTTATCTGTAGATTTGCAAATTATGTCTATAGAGGTTCAGCTGAAACCCTCTTCTCCCCTTGGAAAAGCCAATTTTGCACATTTATTTCAACATTCTCTTACTCCACAAATATTTGTGTTTTTAAAAGTTCTTCTTTGAACTGGTTAGAACATCGACTTGACTCTCTCATTGGTTGAGTTCAATTAAATATTTAACATATATTCTTTTCATATCAGTAATCATGATGTTACTTTTTAAAAAAAATAGCTATAGATAATGTTCTCAAACTCATAGTGCAGAGAACTTGTCAAACAAAGAAAAACAAAAAGTGAAAAACAGCTATCTTTCTTAACCCTGTCTTCCAGAGAAAAACATGGATTAAAAAAAAAAAACAACCAAGCTTCTATTATAGTTTAATGAGTATGCAACCATAGATATTTCATTTCATAAAACTGGACTTACTCTGCACACAGTGGTTCCTAACATGTTTTACCTTTATTTTTAGCAATACACTGGGTAGTAAACTTTTTTGATAAATCCACAAGCTAACCCAAGTCATCCAAGCTCCAGTTTGCTCCAGAAATCAGCTAAAATAACCAATTCATTCTGAAACACAAATGTGGTGTGGGCATTACGGCATCAAAGGGAGATTTGGACACAGAGTAAAAAGGATCTGACGGGATGGCAGCAATACTGTGTCTGTAGATATGGGGATCTGTAGATACGTGGTATTGGAGACGGCAGCAACACTAAGCTGAGACACACCTGAGCTTCCTGCAGGGACCTTATTTTTTCTATTGGTTTTATAAAACTTGCTTGAGTTCCCTCAAAGGGGGGCTTACAGTTTTGCTTTACTTTGGGGAAGAACCTTAATGAGCGCACAGAAGTGTGCTCTATGTGCAATCCGTGACGTGCACATAGCATATTGAATGCAACATAATGGATGGTTTTACCACTCAGTATGAGACATCTTGCTTCCAATATGGCATGCACTTGCTTTGCTGTTTGTTCTGCTAGCTACTAATACAGCAAGACCAACGGTGTGAGGGTCTGACAGCCATTAGCCACACAGGGAAGGCTGTCCTCTGAACATCCCACTGTCTTTCCAGAATCCACCACTAAGACATCTTCAGATGCCAACCATGGCAGAGGCACCCCTGGTGGTTCAGATGGTATGGAATCCATCTGCAATGCAGGAGACCTGGGTTTGATCCCTGGGTCAGGAAAATCCCCTGGAGAAGGACATTGGCAACCCACTCCAGTATTCTTGTCTGGAGAATCCCATGGACAGAGGAGCCTTTGGCTACAGTCCATAGGGTCACAAAGAGTTGAACATGACTGAAGTGACTCAGCACACACGCACACATGGCTTTCCAACCTGTGGAAATAACATCAGTGACTATTCAATGAGAGGGCATGATTATATCCAAAATATCTTTGACTCCCTTAGAAACTAATCTCTTATTGGTATCTCTTATTCCAAACTGAACTAAAGCATTTTGAACTTGTTTTTAGCTTTTTAATTATTTTACCTTTTAAAGTACTTGGACTACAAAGTCGACCTTATCATGTGAAGTCATACCACCTTCTATGTTCTCAACCATTCTTTCAGATCCAAAAATGATATTGATGTTCCTGTTTCTTTGGGTTTAGAGAGTATCTGAGTTTATCCACTCACTGACCATTTAAAAAACTTACTTCTCCCTTTTACCCTGAAGTTTCATCATATCTCTTCTCTCTGTTTCAGCAGTGAATTGCTAATCCACGGGTATCTTTCATTAGCTCCTCTGTCCTCAGGAAACAGTGGTCATGCCTTAATCATGTACTTTGCTCATGAAACCTCGCCCTGTCGCATATGAGAGGTGCACAGGCAAGTTTTGCTGATCTAAATCAATTGATTTGATAACTAATATTGAGAATCTGCTTTCCTCTTTCCAGAGTGAGAAGATCTTCCCTCAGTTCTTTAATTCCTTTTCACAGGGACGGTCTGCTTTTTAAACATTCAGGCCTGCCAGCGTCACTGCAGATGATACCTGATTGGCCCTGGGGCGTTCACCTTACTGTCCCCAGGCTGGCCTTCACCAGATGCAGCTCTTCTGTGGAGAGTGGACCCAGACCTGGGGAACCCCTGCAGCCTTCACTTCCTGTGCCCAGACCAAGAGAGAGAGGCTAGGATGCTGGGACTGTCCTACCTCTTTCCAACGCCCACTGCTGTAACTGCTGAATGAGACTCGGCATTGTTGTTGTTCAGCGGCTCAGTCGTGTCCAACTCTTGCGGACCCCATGGACTGAGCCCGCCAGGCTCCCCCGTCTATGGGATTCTCCAGGCAAGAATATTGGAGTGGATTTCCATTCCCTTCTCCAGAGACTTGGCATATTATAAAACAAGTGTTTCTTTGCTTTTAAGCATGCTATGCAAAATCCTAAATACCCCTTGAAAAAAAGAGCAAAATTACTGGAAATTATTCTAAAAGCAATATAGAAGATTTCCTCCACAAAGTTTTTTTTTTTTTTAAAGAAAAAGCTTTCAGTGGTTCTAGCCACTAGCTTATTTGAAAAGGACTAGTTTATTTGGAAAAGAAGAGAAAATGTGGAAAGAATACAGGTTAACTTGTTTTGTTTTTGAAAAATAACTTAACACCTTTGCTATCTACAGACGCCAGTGAGTAGAGGTCCATTTAGAAATGCCTGGGGGAAATGCAGAAAGAAGAGTTCTTGAGAGGTTTGGAACTTGTAGTAAATATAACTCTAAGTTATCTGAAGTGACATGACCCCTTGGCGTGCAGCTCTGTCAAATGTTCTACCTGGGGACCCGGGGCTGGTTCGACTGTGCCTTCCATTTTCAGTAGGGATGGATGGAGCACAGGTGATGGGACTCCAGGGGCTCCAGAGACTCTGAATAGGCAGGCGGAGGGAGCCACCAGACACAGGGCTTCCAGAGCCCTCTCTGAGCCTTGGGAATGTTTGAGACTGGGCCCAATACCCTTCTCGTTAGTGAACTATGCATTGTCGAACAACCTTCAGGCTAGAAAGATTCAGACAGAACATAAAGATGCATCTTGCAGGAGGAGAGCTTGGCACAAGAACTTGTCCCATCAGCTCCGTGTCAACAGAACAGGCACCAGCACTGCCCACACTGAGCTGAGCCTTAGAAAGTCACTAGATTTTGCAAGACGTGCATGTATTAAAGCATCATGTTATAATCTGAAACAAATAATCTTATATGTAAATTCTATCTCAATAAAACAAAACAAAAAATCCACCAAGGTTTTATATTGTGATCTTTCCAACTAAACTCTTTAAAAAGTAAAAAAAAATTTGCTGGGTTGGGAGAGGACATTTATTCCTTGGAATGGATCTCAGCCTGGGGAGAACACTTTTCAAGCAGACTGGACGATTTCTTCTCTAAGTGTTAGCATCCGTAACATCCAGCACTATTTCGCAGTCATAGGAATTATACTCAACAGACATATTTGGTACGTGTGATTAGTGTGACCCTAGAGGCTTACGGGCAAGATGACCTTCAGAATTCGGAGGAGCAGGGCATCTGCACGCTTCAGTCCAGTGAGACTTGGTCTATGCAACCCCGCTTGGGCCCCACCGAATGCAGCTGACTTCTCAGAATTCAGCCGCAGAGATCTTGAGCCTGTCTTTTTCCTTTTCCATCGCATGAGGAAATCACAGATCCTGGCTCTCCTTTCATTACGGATTTCCAGCAGGAAGAAGGATGAGAGGCAATTCGGGGTGGATGGGAAGTCACACCCGCGATCGCATCCATCAGCCCCGCCAGAGACCCAGTGCTAAACGCACGTCACCTCCGAGAGCTCCGCTCTCCTCTCCTCTCTTGCTCTCAAGTTTTAAATTTCCCCAGCTAGTGTAAAACTTAATGAAAGCCTGGAGTATACAATAGCATTTTGAAAACAGGAATTTGTGACCGCTGTGAATCATCACTCACAGCGGGGACCCAGAAATGTGAATTGTGGGAGGGACCCACAGCAGCCCCTCTCTTTTTTACTGGGAATTTATTACAGGCGGGTCATTATTTACAATGTACCATTCACATCCTCTAAAGAACCCATAAACTGGCTGCTGAATATGCATTTTGCTCTGTGGTGAACACAGATGTTTCCAGCTCATATCCATTTCATTTAATTCCTTCTCTCCTTTTTTTTATTTTTTATTTTTTCAGAGTTTATCTTGCTGTTTCTGTAGCAGCTGGGTAACTATTTGCCCGTCTTTGGTTCGGGAATCGCTCCTCATATTTATGATCCTCAGTTCCACTCACGTCACTCTGCTTAAGGGTCTGTCAGCATTTCTATGAAAAGCTGGTGTTTCCAGGAGTTCACAACTAGCCTGGTGAACTTTTCTGTGGATTCAGTGTGGGGCATATGAAATCCTAGTTTGGGAAGGAATCATTTTAACAAAGTGTGGAAATAAAATCTGTTAGGATGCTTTAGTGTTAAATGAGTATGCAAGCTGAAACAGAGGGGTGAGATCATTGGCTTCAAAAGCTGGTGTGCATTTCTCTAGATTAAATACATATTGCTTTATTTGACTAAACTTGTTTTTATTAGTTTTTTTTTCATTCTTCTTCTTCTTTTTCCTCTGCCATTCATCTTCAACCTTCCTAAAGTTTGGAGGAGAGAAGAAAAGTTGACAGTGATGACTGGGTGACCACTCTTAGAAGCAGGTTTTACATCACAAACTTGAAGAGAAAGATCCACTCTGAATGGTCAGCAAAATCTCTGCACTAATATGCTGTGATGAACCCACATCCCACCTCCCTGTCTGTGGTCTCAGCCTGGCCTTCTTCAGTGTTGTAGACAGTCAGCACCTAGAGGCTAATTGAACTCTATCATGACTATCTTGCTGATATCAGATATTCAGTACTTAATTTTACCATACACTCTCTCTCTCATACACACACACACACACACACACACACACACACACATATATACATGTACATGTATAGTGTAAGGAGAAGAAGGGGGCAACAGAGAATGAGATGGTTGGATGGCATCATCGACTCAATGGACATGAATGGCATCTGGTCCCATCACTTCATGGGAAATAGATGGGGAAACAGTAGAAACAGTGTCAGACTTTATTTTTTGGGGCTCCAAAATCACTGCAGATGGTGACTGCAGCCATGAAATTAAAAGATGCTTACTCCTTGGAAGGAAAGTTATGACCAACCTAGATAGTATATTCAAAAGCAGAGACATTACTTTGCCGACTAAGGTCTGTCTAGTCAAGGCTATGGTTTTTCCTGTGGTGTATGGATGTGAGAGTTGGACTGTGAAGGCTAAGCACCAAAGAATTGATGCTTTTGAACTGTGGTGGTGGAGAAGACTCTTGAGAGTCCCTTCAACTGCAAGGAGATCCAACCAGTCCATTCTGAAGGAGATCAACCCCGGGATTTCTTTGGAAGGAATGATGCTGAAGCTGAAACTCCAGTACTTTGGCCACCTCATGCGAAGAGTTGACTCATTGGAAAAGACCCTGATGCTGGGAGGGATTGGGGGCAGAAGGAGAAGGATTTATTAGTTTTTTTTTCATTCTTCTTCTTCTTTTTCCTCTGCCATTCATCTTCAACCTTCCTAAAGTTTGGAGGAGAGAAGAAAAGTTGACAGTGATGACTGGGTGACCACTCTTAGAAGCAGGTTTTACATCACAAACTTGAAGAGAAAGATCCACTCTGAATGGTCAGCAAAATCTCTGCACTAATATGCTGTGATGAACCCACATCCCACCTCCCTGTCTGTGGTCTCAGCCTGGCCTTCTTCAGTGTTGTAGACAGTCAGCACCTAGAGGCTAATTGAACTCTATCATGACTATCTTGCTGATATCAGATATTCAGTACTTAATTTTACCATACACTCTCTCTCTCTATACACACACACACACACACACACACACACACACACATATATACATGTACATGTATAGTGTAAGGAGAAGAAGGGGGCAACAGAGAATGAGATGGTTGGATGGCATCATCGACTCAATGGACATGAATGGCATCTGGTCCCATCACTTCATGGGAAATAGATGGGGAAACAGTAGAAACAGTGTCAGACTTTATTTTTTGGGGCTCCAAAATCACTGCAGATGGTGACTGCAGCCATGAAATTAAAAGATGCTTACTCCTTGGAAGGAAAGTTATGACCAACCTAGATAGTATATTCAAAAGCAGAGACATTACTTTGCCGACTAAGGTCTGTCTAGTCAAGGCTATGGTTTTTCCTGTGGTGTATGGATGTGAGAGTTGGACTGTGAAGGCTAAGCACCAAAGAATTGATGCTTTTGAACTGTGGTGGTGGAGAAGACTCTTGAGAGTCCCTTCAACTGCAAGGAGATCCAACCAGTCCATTCTGAAGGAGATCAACCCCGGGATTTCTTTGGAAGGAATGATGCTGAAGCTGAAACTCCAGTACTTTGGCCACCTCATGCGAAGAGTTGACTCATTGGAAAAGACCCTGATGCTGGGAGGGATTGGGGGCAGAAGGAGAAGGGGACGACCGAGGATGAGATGGCTGGATGGCATCATGGACTCAATGGCGTGAGTCTGGGTGAACTCCGGGAGTTGGTGATGGACAGGGAGGCCTGGCGTGCTGCGATTCATGGGGTCGCAAAGAGTCGGACACAACTGAGCAACTGAACTGAACTGAACTGTGGGATATAATGAAGGCCAGGAAAGCCTGGTGTGCTACAGCCACCAGGAGTCCATGGGGTCGCAAAGAGTCGGACATGACTGAGCGACTAAACAACGAACATATACATCCATAGATCGATATAAAAGCATTACTCTTCTATGTGCGTGTCAGTGTTTTTCCAACTGACTCAATTTCTTTCTGGCGAAGACTATACAACGACAGGCCAACAAATATTTCTTAAGCACTTGTTCCATGGCAGGTAGTCTGTTAAGCATGTTCATGAATATTTTCTCATTTCATCCTCACAATGACTTTATACGCTAAGTCAGATGTCAGCACTCTGCTAGCTGTGGCAAAGACCCCTTTCCACAAAGCTAGGAGCAGAAAGAATGTTCTGCAGATACTTTTAATTTTTATTTTGGTAATTATTTGCAAGAAATACGAAGCCAAATGATTTATTCTTCAAAAAGCAAGAAATATCAACAAGAGAGGCATCTTGTGAAAACTCATTTCTGGCTTAAGGGACCCCTCTCACCTCTCTTAATACTCAGAACTAAAATGAAATAGCCATGCCAAAAGGAACCCAAATAATATGTGGGTAAGAATTGTAGAGAACCAACTCATCTTACTTCGGGTGAATTAATTAATGAAAGTATAGATTTCAGTGTTCACATAGTTTACATACCTTTTAACCATTTTATGTTGTACCTTATTAGCATTTTCTAACCCAAATTCTACATTAAGCAGAGGTCATCTTTCTGTGAGTATGCTCATATTCCATGAATGCTGAGATTATTAACCAAGTATTACTGGAGGATTAGTGCAGGACGGTCATGCTACATACTTATTGAATAGAGAGAGGACACCATGCAGATTTAAATGTTCAAATTATTCTGGACTTATGATCATCTTAGCACTCATTTTCATAGAAATTGAAATAGCTCTTTTAACTTGATTAAAAACGGTCAAGTTTACATTCTAAAAACATCTAATTTATAACTTTCCGTGATATTCATTAACCTTGAAAAAGGCTTTCAGATTGAATTATATTTGTGGAAGGTCCTCAAACGTATGTCCCCAGGAGAATAAGGGCTTTCAGCATCTCTCTTCCATTTGAACGATGGCCTCCAACTCTGTCTTTGTGTCTTGAATGGTGTTTGGATCAGGAACAGTCTTTTGTCTACACCGCCTCCAATGTCCTCCTCACCTCAGGGAAATTTCTCATTTTCTGTTGCTGTTAAGCAAACATAAGAAACAAATGAAAAAAGGAAAAATCCACTCGTATGCCAAAAACAAAGTCACATTAACGAGGTGGCTTGAACCTCTAAATCCCAGCGCATTCATTGACTGAAAACTGAGACTTCATCCTTCACCCGCCAGGACGATCTTGGACATTTCCCGGGATGGTTTTCTCCTCTGAGGGTGATTTCACCTTCAGTAGGAAAGCGGATAGGGCT
>SJXQ01010128.1:0-64710 GCA_006408695.1 Aepyceros melampus | reverse complement strand
TGGTGCTTTTTTCTGCTTCCAGTCTCCTGACCTTCCCTCTCTCCCTCTCTTCTCTCCCCTGGACCCCGTTCTTCCTCTTCCCCCAGGTTGTCTATTATATCTTTAGGTTCAATACGTCCAAAAGAGAAAATAGGTATTCAATCACCCGTAATTAAAATGTATCCATGCATTAAATGACAGCTTTGCTTGTTCGTTGTTGTTATTGTTTATTTTCTTTATTTGCTGGGTTTTTTTCCCTCTCCTTTTAAACCCTCCAATATTTTGGCTTTTCAAATATTCAACTCTATAGGGTATTAATTAAATCTCAGAGTGAATGATAACAACATTATTTTTAACACTTGTAATGATGCAAAAACTCAGACTCGGTAGATGATAATTGACAGGTAGATTTCAGTGTACCATGTGAATGAGACAGAATAAGTTGTCTTTTGTCCAGGAAAGGTGTCATAAAGTTAACTAATATGATTGTTACACAGTCAATGATCATAGAACCAAAAATGGAGTTTACTGATTCCTTTATTTGTTCTTTTGTTTGGTGAAATTGATTTCAATAATAGGGTTTTTTTAAAACCCTCTGTTCATAGAAGAATAATGAAGCATCATAACGGCTTCTAGTTAAAATGGTGCCTGCCTAGCGGCTGCCAACTCAGCACCTTCCATTATGTTATGAAAGTTTGTACAAGGAAACAGAAAAGACAAAACCCCACAACATCAAAAACTCGTCAAGTCAGCGGAATATTATTCAGCCTTAAATAGGATATTCTGACATATGCTAAAACATAGATGGATCTTGAGGGGATTATGCTGAGTGAAGTAAATCAGTCCCAAAAGGAAAAATATCGTATACTTCCATTGTTATGAGAGAGTTAGAGTAGTCAAATTCATAGAGAGAGAAAGAATAAACAGGAAGTCACAAACATCTATAAGAATCCAACAACAACAGGAAGCAACTGGATCTAATTTTGATTTGCAGAATATTTCACCCCAAAACAGTGGAATAAACATTCTTTTCAAGGGCCCACGAACTTATACAAAGACAGACCATCTCTTGGGCCATGAAAATCTGCAACATGTTTAAAATGATTAAGATTATACACAGTGAGTTCAGCAGGGTCACAGAACAAAAGATCACGTGTTTCTGCACACATGTAACACACACTTGGCAAGCAGATTCAGAAATTCAGTTCCTTTTTATATTCTTATTAGTTGCTTAATAGGAGTAAAATATTTGGGTTTAAATCTAAAAAGAGACACCCACATACACAGACCTTGTTGAAAGCTGCGAAAACACTGATTAAAGGAGTCACAGAAGGTCTAAGTAAATTAAGAGACTTAAGGTGTTCATTCATGGATTGGAAGACTTGACATAGTAAAGATGTCAGTTTTTTTTTTTTTTCCCCCAAAGCGATGTACAAATCATGAAATTCATGTCAAAATCCAGTTAAAATTTTCTGTCGGTAGAGATAATATTAGTCTAAAATTTATACGGAAAGGCAAACTAACTAAAATAGCAAGAACAATCTGGGATAATAATAATACCTTTTGTGAAGGCATTTTGCCCAAGTTTAATCCTTCTCCAGCAGCAGTAATCCAGACTATGTAGTGTTGGTGGAAAGAGGCACATACATCAGTGGAAATCACAGACTGGGAAAATATATTTTCAAAACCCCAAGTCTGAAACAGAATTTATAACTAGAATATATAAAGAACTCAAAATTCAATGAAGTCACACAATTATAGGGGTTTTTTTTTCCGACAATGGGCAAAAGACATGAAGAGACAACTAGCAAAAAAGATACATGTTTGGCAAATAACACATAAAAATGTCTTACATTACAAGCCATAACAGACAGACAAATTAAGATCACAAGAAGAAATCACTGCATATTAGAACAATTAAAAAAATCAAAATGACAATAGGAAATGCTGGCAAGGCTGCAAAGAAATTGACCTCTTATACTCTATGTGTCGGTTTGTGGGAAGACAAAGTGATACAGCCACTCTGGAAAATAGTTTTGCAATTTCTGAAAAACAACTAAACATAACTTACTATATATCCCAGCAATTATACTCCTATCCCAAAGCAGCAAAAACTTGTCTTCGTGAAAAGCTGACCGTGGTTGTTCATAGCAGTTTTATTGCCAAGAGCTGAAAGCTGGAAACAATCAAAATATCCTACAATAAGTGAATAGTTAAACTACAATACATCAATACCATGGAATATCACAGCAATGAAAAGAAACAAAGGACTGATATGTGCAATAATTTGCATGAATCGCAAAAACATTACAGTGAGTAAAACAAGCCACACTCAAAAGGTTACACATGTGATTTATATAACATTCTTGAAATGACCAAATTACATTGCAGAGGTGGAACACAGGTTAGGTGGTCAGGCGTGAGGGAAGGCGAGGGACTGGGTGGTTTAGCATGAAGGGGTGGCTGAATCCTTGCGGAGAGCAAGCAGTTCCAAGTGTGGCTGTGGCTATCCGAATCCACACACATGATAAATAACAAAGACCTATACACGGCACATTGTACTAATGGCAATTTCCTGCTTTTAATAGTGTGTGATAGTTATGTAAGATGTAATTGATGGGAGAGACTGGGAAATGGCTACACAATACCTCTGTATTATTTTTGTGACTTCCTGTGAATTTATAGCTATTTCAAAATTAAAACGCTAAAAAACATACACACAACCTAAAGTCAACATTATACTTAATGGTAAAACACTGGAAAAATTCCCTTTAAAATCAGGAATGACATAATTTATTTATTTATTTTTTCTTACCAAAATTATTCTAATTCAAGCTGGAAGTTTTAACCAATACAGAGGAAGAGAAAAACATTATTGGAGGAAGTCCAGGAATTTTTTTGAAATCCCTACGATTATTTGGCTCTAATACCAAATTAATCTTAAAAATCTTAAAAAAGCAAGATGATGTAATACTAAATAAATACAAAAATGCTTTACTACACACTGATAATAACAACCTTGAAATAACTGACAAAACATTTTAATATATCAAAATCAAATAAGTCACACCTGAAGAAAAATTTTAGGAAATAATTTAAGAATATGATTCTATTTAGTGATATAAAGATAATTTCAGAAATAAAATGCAGTGAAGTTTACACATTGTATGATCCATTTACATAACAATGAAAAAAACCATTCCTAGATACCAAATCTAACAATATAACAATTTTCTTCCCTGAAGTTCTAGTGTAATACTGATGGAATTTTCTTAGCAACTCAGCAAATGATTCTAAAGTAACCTGAAAAAATAAATACTGAAAATGATTTTTGACTGCTTTATTGAAGTATACTTTACATGCCATAAGATTCTCTCATTTTAAGTGTACAATTCAATGGTTTTTACTAAATTTACAGACCTGTGCAGCCATCACCATGGTCTAGCTATGGAAATTTCCCATCATGGCAAGAAGAAAGGTCGTGCCCACGTTGAGTCACTGTCTTTCACCATGGGGGCCCCATGTAACCACAAATTTGCTTTCTGTTGCTGTAGCTTTCTTGATTCTGAACATTTCATACAAATGGAACCATATACTGTGTGGCCTTCTATGTCTGGCTTCTTTCACTTTGCATCATGTTTTCAAGGTCCAATGTGTCAGAGCTTCATTCCTTTACATGGCTGAGTAATTCTGGCTTATGGATATACTATGTCTTGTTCATCCATTCAGGTTGGATGCATTTGGGTTATTTCCATCTCTTGGCTGTTATAAAGTGTGCTTCTATAGCTGTGTGCCTTCCAGTCTCTGGGTCCATGTAGGTGCTCATTTCTCCTGGGAAGGGACCTAGGAATGAAATAACTAGGTCATATGATAAATCTATGTTGAACATTCTAAGAGACTGGTAAAGTTTTCCAAAAGGGCTACACCACTTTTGAAAGTGATTTTTAAATGTTAAAAAAAAAAAAAAAATCATGAGAAATGACCCATCAGACCTACTTTGCATGTGCGTGTGTGCTAAGCTGCTTCAGTCGTGTCTGACTTTCTGTGACCCTATGGACTGTAGCCCGCCAGGCTCTTCTGTTCATGGGACTGTCCAAGCAAGAATACTGAGTGGGTCACAGTACCCTCCTCCAGGGGATCTTCCTGACCCAGGGATCAAACCTGTGTCTTTTGCAGTACCTGCATTGGAGGAAGATTCTTTTACCGCTGAGCCATGGGGGAAGCCCCAGTATATCGTATATATTATGTTATATAAATCTGTAGTATATACATTATAAATTATATTATGAAGCTAATATAACAATTAAAGGAGTTTGTTAATTGTACAACAACATGCAAGTAGATTTGTAGACTAGATTATATTGCCTGGAAAAAGACTCTGGGATACACTATATTTTATGATGAAGAAAACATTATAAGCCACTGTGGAATTAATGAATTGCTCAACCTATTGTGCTGCTAAGTTTGGAAAAATTTATGTGTTATTTGGGAGAAAAAGTCAAGCTAGAATCTCATATTGCTCTTTACACTGAAATAAATTTATAGTGGATTAATGAAGTAAATATTGAAAAAAGATACTGAAACACAAGAAGCTATTTTCACTGGTTATCTAAAAAATTGCCTTGAGAGGAAACAGAATTTTCAAAGAATAAATGAAACAGAACAAAGAACAAATAAAATAATGAGTTTTCTCTCTACACGAATTTATATCATTAAAAATATTTAAAATATCAACAAATGTCACATACAAAATTATGATGACTTAGAAACTAGAAAAAATGCAATCTTGATGATCTCAAAATACTATTAGTATTAATAACACAAAGAAAATGTCCAAATCTTGAAGAAAAAAATCTTAACATCTTGTTTTTTTAAAATAGCAACATATAATTTACAAAATGAATTCAAATTGAACACAAATAATGAAAGTATTCAACCCCTTAGGTATTAAATTAAATTCAAAATAGCGTTTTCATCTATAACATAGGCTAATCTGTTTATAAATTTTGAAGAAAATACTTCTTTCTGGACAGTGTGCAAGGACCTGAACATTTCAGTACAAGAGAGGAAGGGTAAATTTCTAATATCAATACATGGCCTTAAGAACATTCATTCTTTTTAACTCAATAATTCACACCTAGAAATGTGTCCTAAAGATATTACAAGAAACATGCTCAAGGTTTTACATACAGGGATTGTTATTGTAGCCTGATTTATGAGAAGAAACTCGAAACCACCTGACTGTCCAAGAAGAGAAAAATGGGAAAATAAATTATGCTATATGCATTAAAAAATATTTTGAAGCTGTTAACAGTCATGCTTTCAAAGAATACTTTGTGCCATATTAAAATTATTACAACATAACATTAAATAAACACAGCATACATTACTACATGGGCTTCCCTGGTAGCTCAGTGGTAAAGAATGTGCCTGCAATGCTCAGGTTTGATCCTGGGTGGGGAAGATCCCCTGGAGAAGGAAACGGCAACCCACTCTGGTATTCTCGCCTGGGAAATCCCATGGACAAAGGAGCCTGGCGGGCTACAGTCCATGGGGTCGCAAAAGAGTCAGACACGACTTAGCAACTAAACAATAACAAAGCATTACTGCATATAGTATGATCTCCGCTTTATAAAATAAAATTGTATTCTTATTTACCTTTACCATTTTTGATCAACTATAATAAGCATAGAAATAAATCTTTTAGAATACAGCTGTGACTCTCTAGAGGAGGAGGAATTGTGGATCATTTTTACCTTCTCTATATTTATCTCTGTTTTCCAAATTTTGCACTGTAAACATATGTTACTTTTTACCAGGAAAAGAAATTTCTGGGTGGAAAATAATCGTTTTGCAGGCTCTTTTAAGGCACATGTGCCTTTTTCCTGAGCCTTCCTGGAAAATTACAAAAGAAAATGAGATCTCCCTAAACCCCGATGGACCAAAAAAGGCACAAAGCCTAAATATAATTAAGGGGCTGCAGAAGCTAAACAAAAGTTTGACACAGATAGAAGGGAGCAGGAAGGCGGGGCGGGGACCAGCTTCCTCGCCCGTGCGTGGTTACATTGGGGGACCTTTGGACTTTCTGTGTGTTTGCTCATTTTTCAGTGCTGTGGCTGAGGTTTCCTGGCTGTTCTTGCCACACTCGCTTTTTTTTCCTCTCTGGTTTCACACCATTTAACGCCCCGGCGACACTTATCGCTAGCATGTGTGTGTCGGCTCTGTGCTTTTCTTCCTGCTGACTTTTGTGAGGCCCACATGCACCTTTTCTTGCTCTCTCCATGGGGGAAACGTGTGCAGAAAGCCCCCCAGCTCTGGTTCTGCAGGAGGAGGTCTGGCTGCCTCTGCAGAGCTTCATTAACGCCAGGCCTGTGTTCCCCACGATGAGAGCGCCGACTGCACTGGTGGGAATGAGCCAGTCCCCGAGGCCACTCATATTTAATAGGTCCAAAGCACACCCTTTAACCAGGACCTTCCAGCTTGTAAATCCCGGGCACGCCAGGAACTCTTGAGCAAGCTGGACCCCAGCCCGCGCCTCCCATTCCCACCCCTGGGGCCCGGGGCCCGGAACCCGGATGCAGCCGTCCAGCCTTAATGAGACTGGCCGTGTCCCCAGAGGCTGCAGGCAGGCGGGGGGTCTGGGAATCAGCCCTGGGTGGCCTCTGCTTTTGCAGAACACCCTTCTGGCAGCAGAGAGCAAAGCGTGCGCCCGTGATCCGAATGGCTTTGCATTTTGGGGGTGCTGTGTTTTAGCTCCAGGTGAGGCTCCATGAGGGCGTCTGCTGATGATGATATGAGTTGGGGGCGGTCACTATCATGAGGCCAAGAAGGCAGGCAGGAGCTGAGTTTGCTGAGGAAGGCACTCAGACAAGACCTGTCTCTGATGTTCTGCCCCAGGCCGGTCCCTGCCTTCGAGGCTGATCCCTGAGATGATCACACCACTTGGTCTGCGTCTCCCAAGTGCCATTTTTTCCTTCTTCAAACCCGCCCCCACCCCTGCATAAGTTTTGATTCCCAGACCGAGAGGTGCTGACAGGAGGGCTCCCCTGTAGCTGCAGCCACAACAGAAATACATTTTGAAAAATCAGTTTTAATAAAGCCCCAGCCCTGACCCCAGAAATGTAAGTATTTATATTATTGACTTCTGTATGAGGTGATTTGTTGAGGGGGTGGGGAAGAGTCTTTCTGCTCTTGTCTTGAGACCTGAGGAAAAAAATAACTAAAATTAGAGAAACTGGGGTTATAAACGCAGTGAGCAGAATAAAGCAAAATACCTCTGGGGTGTTCATCTGCCATGGTAGTCATTTCATATCTCATCTGTTATATGGATGTGATAGTTTTTTCCTTTTTGATAGTATCATTATGTAGACGCTACAGATTCAATTCCATTTACAAGTCAATGGTGTGAGATTTTATGACAATTCTTTTTTAGTGGGTTGATTCTGCACGATCCTTCTCAGAGTGAGGGGGAAAAAAATTTAAAAAGCAAATCTAAGTGGTCGCCTTTCAGAATTCTCCATAGAAGGGTCTGAACTCACCGGACATTTTTTATTGCAGGTCTGGCGTCATGCGCGCTGGGGATGCCTGGAAATCAGGTCTGGTTAGCCTCGCTTTCAAGGAGACAATAATTCATAAATTTAAGGACCTGGAGCTCGCAATGCACAAACAGTCCTCGTGCCATGTGGGGGGACTTCAGATCCAATTTTGAAATAGGAAGGAGAAGCGAACAATTTGAAAGGAAGAATACTTAGGTCCAGGCTGTGACTCCATCCAGGGCAATGGCAAGAGTCATGAAAAGGTACATAATTAAATATCTCCAAGAGTCA
Source organism: Aepyceros melampus (assembly GCA_006408695.1). Taxonomy (NCBI): domain Eukaryota; kingdom Metazoa; phylum Chordata; class Mammalia; order Artiodactyla; family Bovidae; genus Aepyceros; species Aepyceros melampus. The sequence continues at coordinate 56,905 of SJXQ01010128.1, read as the reverse complement.
GACCAAGATATGAGTCTGCAGAGTTAAAAGCAAGCAAGCAAGCAAACCAACAAAAATGTAAGAAAGCTGTGGGATTTCAATGATGAAAGAAATCGCATCATCAATGTAATAGGTTGTATTGTGTCCCCTACTAAGAATCCATAGGTCGGAACTCTAACCCTGGGATCTCAGAAAGGGACTGTGTTTGGAGATAGATCTCTAAAGAGATAATTAAGTAAAAAGAGGGTCATTAGGGTCAGCCCCAGTGCTATAGGACTAGGGTCTTTGTGAGAGGAGGAAATTTGGACACAGCCAAGTCCCGAGAGAAGAGGATGGAGGACACAAGGAGAAGATGTGTGCGTGCGTGCTAAGTCGCTTCTGTCGTGTCTGACCTTTGCAACCCTATGGACCAACCACCAGGCTTCTCTGTCCATGGGGATTTTCCAGGCAAGAATACTGGAGTGGGTACCCGACCTTATCCAGGGGATCTTCCTGACCCAGGGATCAAACTTACATCTCTTATGCCTCTAGCACTGGCAGGTGGGTCCTTTACCACTGAGTCACCCATGGCAGGGATGCAAACAATTCGTGATTCTGAGAGATGAGATCCACAGCAAGAAAGGTCCGGGACTCAGAGAGAAAGGCAAAGATTCCACCTCAGGCTTCCCTGGTGGTCCAATGGTGAAGACTCCACCTTGCCATTCAGGAGACACTGGTTCAGTCCCTGGTCCAGGAAGATCCCACATGCTGAGGCGCAACTAAACCCGTGCATCCCAATGACTGAGCCCGTGCTCGAGAGCCCGGGAGCTGCAACTGCTGGAGCCTGTGCCCCTCAAGTATGCTCCACAGCAAGAGAAGCCACTTTAATGAGAAGCCCGCACTCCACAGCTAGGAACAGCCCCCTGCTCACCAAAACTGGAGAAAGCCTGAGAACAACAATGAAGCCCCAACACAGCCAAAACCAATAAATAACAAATAAATTAAAAAAAAATTCTGCCTCAGAAACAGGACAAGTGACAAGGAAAGGTGGCCACTGGGGGTCTCCAGGAATGGGCAGGAGTTTGCTGGGAGCTTCAGGGAGAATTGAATTTCTCAGGGAGAGGGAGAGACAGGAACCAAGGAAGGAGGGCGTGGAGATGGAACATGGAAGACGGAGAAGGAGGGAAGCCCAGGGCAGATGGAGCTTTTGGAACGAGGGACCCGGAGTTCCAGCAGAAGGGTAGGGATTCTCAGAGTTTAAAGTTCTAAGGGTGGTGAAGTCCTGCTGCAGTTCCAGTTCTCTTTGTTGACAAGGTTGGCCCCAAATTTATTTTTGACTTTTAGGGGATTTATCAATGGAAAGAAAATTAAATCAAATGAATTCCATGGCGGCTTTTACACTCATAAAAAACTTTAATAATTTCCACAAAACTGGATTTAAAACAGATTTAAAAAAGCACACACAACAGGACTTAGAGTTTTAGGAGAACACTGACATTTTCCATAATAAAAGAATTCCAGTATTGTTACTTGTGCCAAAGAATATTTCTTTAATGAAGGAAGTGAGCACGTTATGGAGTCACTTGGTTACATGTTTCCACGACTAACAAATCATTGATTTCCAGCTCGGGGGTTGTGGTTTTCCAAGCTGTTTCTGGACATTCAGCTTTTTAATTTACCTTCCCTGGGCCTTTTATCTTTTGATTGTGGAAATTTGACTCATGTGCTGCCCAGATCTCTTTTACGGAGGCATTTGGGAGGGGTAGAAACACACCCTGATGAACTGTCCTTAAACGGTTGTATATTTGGGCTTGGACTATGATCCTTAAATAAAACATCATTAATTCTATGTGTGTTGTTGTGTTTTTGATTCTTAGTTGACATTTTATGCTTGAGACATTTTCTCCCTTCATGCATGTTTCACACTTAACAGAGCCCCTTCCTCTCGCACCCCAGGTGAACACACCTCTGTGCGGGCAGGTGTGAGGTGCGGCCCCAGAGGGTATGCCCTAACTGTGCTGAGAGCTGAGAGGCTGCTGCTCTGACCCGGCGGCAGCCCAGTCCTCCAGGGCCAGGGAGGAGGAGGCCTGGCAGGATTTGCAGAGTGAGTCAGTTCCCAAACCCCACTTCCCACCTACCCCTCACCCACCCTGCCTCGCTCTGCTCGAGATCTCCCCAGATTGTTATTATTCTTGTAGATGTTCCTTGAATGAAGGGCTGAGGCTGCCTTGCAGGCATCTGTTTCTCCCTCTGGCTCCAATGTAATAAGACCTTCTCTGGTTGTAAGTCACACTCGTTGTCTCTGTTGCTGACCCCACACTACATGTGTGCGTGCATGCTAAGTCGCTTCAGTCATGTCCAGCTCTCTGTGATCCTATGGACTGTAGCCCACCAGGCTCCTCTGTTCACAGGGATTCTCCAGGATACTGGCGTGGGTTGCCATGCCCTCCTCCAGGGATCTTCCTCACCCAGGGATCGAACCTGCATCTCTCATGTCTCCTGCATTGGCAGGAGGGTTCTTTACCACTAGTGCCACCTGAGAAGCCCTATGAGCAGATCGCCACAAACATGCAGACCCCCAAATGCCTGTCCATCTGGAACCTCAGCCTGTGACCTGATGTGGAACTAGAGTCTTAGTTCTGCAGATATATTAATAATTCGCTAACATGAGGGCATACTGGATTAGGTCAGGGCCTCACCCAGTGACCGGGGTTCCTGTAAGAACTGGAGAAAACACGGACACACAGTGGCAAGGGGCTGTGTGAAGATGGAGGCTGAGTTTGGAGCAATGCGGCCACAAGCCAAGCTCCTGGGACCTCGAGGAGCTGGGGCAGGTGAGGAAGGAGTCTCCCTGGAGCCTCCAGATGGAGCGTGGCCCCGGGATGCCTTGTTTCAGACTCCCGCCTCAGGGTACGTCTCCATCCTTAACGCCATCACTGTGCCGGGACCAGTCCCAGCAGCCATGGGCGCTCGGGAGCAGGAACTGAGCTATTTCCTTGCTTTTTAGCAGTGACTTCGAGCTCCTGGGCCTGACTCTTGGGCGGCACCAGTTAGGGAGGCTCGGGGGCCCCGAGCCCTGACCCCACCTGAGGGATGTGTGCAGGGCCCCTGCCTCCACGGGGGACCAGGCCCGCTCTCTCCAACAGGCTGATAACCACCCTTGATCCGAGAACTGGTTCTCCAATGTCGGGGGTGTCCAGCTGGAGAGAAGCTGGCGTCAGCGGGGTAGGAAGGACCCCTCACCTTCTCGCCTGTACAGTGGGGGATGGCACCGATGTCACACAGCCACCCCGTGCCTCCTCCCCGCTCAGACACGACACTCAGCTGTGGGCTCTCTGTGTCCAGTCTCCTTCGTGGAGACGGGACGATGCCGGGGCTCAGGGAAGGGAGGCGGTGCACCTGGTCGCCTCCTCTGTGCTTTGTATCTCACGCCCCGGCAGCTCTGGGCTGGCCATCGCTTCCTCCAAAGCACCTGGCTTTACCTCATGGTTGGCAAGTCAGAGCCCAAGCCTCTCTCTCCTTCCCGTGAGGACCTGTGGGAATGGGCAGAAAGCCTCCAGGGCCGGCCACCCTCTTGAGTCTTGATGCCACTTCCAGGAGAGCCAGCAGTTACTCCTGTCTGTGAGCCTCGGTGATGACACCTCTCACAGGCATGGTAGTAGTGTCTGCCCTCCAGGTGGCTTTTACAGTTAATCATTATTATGTTAACATTTTATTTTATTGTGTGACCCTATGGACTGTAGCCTGCCAGGCTCCTCTGTTCATGGAATTTTCCAGGAAAGAATACTAGAGAGGGTTGCCGTGCCCTCCTCCAGGGGATCTTTCCAGTCGAGGGATCGAACCCACGTTTCATATCTCCCACATGGGCCTGTAGGCTCTTTACCACTTGCGCTACCTGAGAAGCACCATATAGTCCACACAAGACTGAAGGTTGGATGTTTCTTTCATTAAACCCGTCTAGTCTGGATGATGAACCTCTGTTCTTTACATTCAGTTTTAACTCTCAAACAGTATATCACACTATCCATATATTTATTTTGGAAACATATAATCAAGGAAGAGGTTTGCAAATATAACTCCATCAGACTAGCCTCCCAACTGTGAGTAGGAACCACACAGAACCCCTCGCTGTCATGGCAGGTCTTTGACTGAGTGGCACGGTCCTGCCGTGACTGATGTCAGCGAGCTCAAGATGATACACCAGAAGGGGATGGAAAATACGTTTTCAAGTAGCACATTTATCATCTGCAGGTAGGCACTGGTGTGGATCTGGTCCAGGGCTTTGATGCGAAGCCATTTCAACTTTGTTATTAAAGTGATGAAGTTTCGATCTCCTGTTGTGTATATAACCGTCAGGACACATAACTTCTTTGTAATCTTTTGGTTTCCAACATGATTGGAATCATGAACAGGCCCACAGCATTTTCCAGAGGCTCTGTGTCTTCACATGAAGAGCGTTTCTACGTGGACAAACAGTCAAAGAGTGGGAAGACAGAAGAGGGTGGATGTGGGTGGTGGTGTCTGAGGCCTGCTCTGAACACTTGGGAAAGCTACTCGGCCTCTTGCTCTTATTTTACACATCTCTGAATATGGACTGGCCACCTGAGGAGGGCAAAAGCAGACCAAACTTGATCATACACATCAGTGAGATTGAAAATACTTTTAAGACTATATTTCTTAAAGCAGTTTTAGAGGAAAGTTGAGGGGAATTATAGAGATTTGCCATCTATCTCCTCCACCATATATGCAGAACCTCTTCTATAATTAACGTTGATTTGTTAGACATGAAGAATCGGTGTTGACACATCATAACCCCCCAAATTTTGGACTGATGTTGAAGCTGAAACTCCAATACTCTGGCCACCTGATGCGAAGAACTGGCTCATTGGAAAAGACCCTGATGCTGGGAAAGATTGAAGGCTGGAGGAGAAGGGGACGACAGAGGATAAGATGGCTGGATGGCATCACTGACTCAATGGACATGAGTTTGAGTGAACTCTGGGAGTTGGTGACAGACAGGGAGGCCTGGAGTGCTGCGGTTCATGTGGTCGCAAAGAGTCGGACACGACTGAGCAACTGAACTGAACTGATCCCCCCAAAGCCCACAGTTTGTATCACGATTCACTCTGGATGGTGCCTGTTGTATGGGTTTGACCTGCGTTCAGCATCATAATTTCATATGGGGTATTCTCACTCTCAGTAAGTTTTTCCAAGCTAAAAATTTGATTCTAAATGAAATGGTTCCTGTTTGTGTGTGTGTGTGCATGCTAAATCACTTCTGTCATGTCCAACTCTTTGTGATTCCATGGATTGTAGCCCACCAGGCTCCTCTGTCCATGGGATTCTCCAGGCAAGAACACTGAAGCAGGTAATGAGATGGTTAGATCCTATATATTTTTTTAAATTTAATTTATTTATTTTAATTGAAGACTAATTACAACATTGTGGTGGTTTTTGCCATACACTGACATGAATCAGCCATGGGTGTACATGTGTTCCCCCTCCTGAACCCCCTCCCACCTCCTCCCCATCCCATCCCTCAGGGTCATCCCAGTGCACCGACCCTGAGGGCCTTGTCTCATGCATCAAACCTGGACTGGCAATCTGTTTCACATATGGTAATATACATGTTTCAATGCTATTCTCTCAAATCATCCCACCCTCATCTTCTCCCACAGAGTCCAAAAGTCTGTTCTTTACATCTGTGTCTATTTTGCTGTCTCACATATAGAGTCATTGTTACCATCTTTCTAAATTCCATATATATGTGTTAATATACTGTATTGGTGGAGAAGGCAATGGCACCCCACTCCAGTTCTCTTGCCTGGAAAATCCCATGTACAGAGGAGCCTGGTGGGCTGCAGTCCATGGGGTCGCTAGGAGTCGGACACGACTGAGCGACTTCACTTTCACTTTTCACTTTCATGCAGTTGGAGAAGGAAATGGCAACCCACTCCAGTGTTCTTGCCTGGAGAATCCCAGGGACAGGGGAGCCTGGTGGGCTGCCGTCTATGGGGTCGCGCAGAGTAGGACACGACTGAAGCGACTTAGCAGCAGCAGCAGCAGCATACTGTATTGGTATTTTTCTTTCTGACTTACTTCACTCTGTATAATAGATTCCAGTTTCATCCATCTCACTAAAACTGATTCAAACGTGTTCTTTTTAATAGTTGAGTAATATTCCATTGTATATATGTACCACAACTTTCTTCCCTCTGCTGATGGACATTTAGGTTGCTTCTATGTTCTAGCTATCATAAACAGATTATATTTTAAATCTGACACCTTTGGTCAGATAACTACTCTATTTCTAAAAAGTGGCTTGAACTAATTTGAGGTTTAACTAATTTGATCCAGTTGGCAGATGGAGATAGGTCATGTGGCAGGCCATGAGCCTGGTATGCATTGAGCAAAGAGGGCCCAGTCTAATCTCAGTGGTCTGTGACCATTGTCCTGAACCCACAGCCCAGTGAGCTGTGGGCCAGGGCACCGCCGACCTGCCTGGATTTCTCCTGAACCACATCTGAGGGCTCTGCACTCCCTGTCCCACAGACATCCTCATGGGACAGGGAGGTGGCAGAGGGCCAACCCAGACAAGGTGCATCTTCCTGGAGATTCAATCTTACTCGAAGATCTTTGAGAAAAAAGCCCACAAACATGATATTCTTTACACTACTTGTTGGTGTTCAGTCACTAAGACATGTCTGATTCTTTGCGACCCCATGGATTGCAGCATGCCAGGCTTCCCTGTCCCTCACCATCTCCCAGAGTTTGCTCAAACTCATGTCCATTGAGTTGCTGATGCCATCCAACCATCTCATCCTCTGTCCTCCCCTTCTTTCTGCCTTCAATCTTTCCCAGCATCAGGGTCTTTTTCAATGAGTCAGCTCTTCACATCAGGTGGCCAAAATATTGTAATATCAGCTTCAGCAACAGTCCTTCCAGTGAATATTCAGGCTTAATTTCCTTTAGGATTGACTGGTTTGATCTCCTTGCAGTCCAAGGGACTCTTAAGAGTCTTCTCCAACACCACAGTTCAAAAGCATCAATTCTTCCGTGCTCAGATTTCTTTATGATCTGAAGCTCACATCTGTACATCACTACTGGAAAAACCATAGCCTTGACTATATGCATTACATAAGTATGAGCATGTAAAAAATTTATGAATTACTAGAATAAACATCAAAGAAATCTCACAGCTGTGGAGTGCCATCCAGACTGCAGTGCCCTCCTGTAATAGTCTCAGTGTGTGGAGCGCAAGCCCAAGCCTGGTTCATCTGGCCCCTCTGCTCTGGGTGGAGATCGTCCCTCGTGTTTCCACCAGTCATAAGATGGACATGTCCCCAGCTTCAGTGCTGAAGCTTAATAACATCCAGGACTTAAGACAGCAGGCTGTCCCCTTGGGAGGAGGCACAGGGAGGTCCGGAGCCCAGTGAGTGTCTCTGTACAGGTGACGGAGGGCAGCTTGGATACAATCCTAGGATTCAGCTTCCTCCTACCTCTGGTGCTCCCAGGGGAAAGTCCTGTCCTATGGGGCTCTCTGGCGTCCCACTCCTTCTGCACAGGCACAGCCCCCCTTTGCCATTTCACGGTCTCACAGACTTGACACTGGCGGGATCTGTAAGTCAGAGGACACACTCAGAGCAGAGCTGAAAGAGCGGTTTCCTCCGTGCCCTCAGCTTGGGATGGGGCAAGGGAGGAAAGGTGCTCAGGGACCCCCTTTCTTGTCCTCTGGGCTTCCTTTGGGGTACAGGCTATCTGTATCAAGAGCTTCCTCAGCCTTGTTTCCATCATAATTTTCCCCCTTGGCTTCATTTTCCTTAGCATTTTCCTGTCTGCTTGGTAACCAATGAAGACCTTACTTCCTGAATCATTTCTAACTTTCCACCCTTATGAAGTGTCTGCAGTAAAATGTCAAACCCATATTTATTTGCTTGGGATGGCAAAACTAGTAAATTATATAGATTCACAAAAAGAAAAAACTTAAGAAAAGAGGCTGTATTTACTCTCCTGAAAGTCTAAAGACCTCCATTTACTCTTAGCTTGGAAGTACACCCTTGCTTGCTTTAGTCCTGGACCCATTCAGATCTAGGCCAGTTTAAGCTTTACAGACCACAGAGCAGGATGGATAGCCATTCTGTGGACACATATTTCACCCATGTGCAGAATTTCCTCTTTTCTTTCTTTGTTTTTTGTTTTTTTTTTTTTTTTCTTGGCCACAGATCTTAGTTCCCTGACCAGGGATTGAACCCAGACCTTCAGCAGTGTGAGCACAGAGTTCTAACTGCTGGACCGCCAGGGAATTCCTGGAAATTGGACATTTCAGATAAGAGATTATAGCAGTTTGGGGTACTGTTCCCCCTTCTAGGGCTTGTTATTGTTACTTGCTTATTTATTTAGTTCCTAGCTATATTACTTTAGTTATGCACATTTCTCTCGTTCAGTGTTTAACTCCTTTTTAAGGAGTACTTATTTGTTGACTACATCAGGTCGTTGTTGCTGCACAGAGGACTCGGTTGCTATGGTGCATGGGCTTAGTTGCTCTGCGGCATGTGGAATTTTCTCAGACCGGGGATCGAACCCACATTCCTACATTGCAAGGTGGATTCTCAACCACTGGACCACAAGATAAGTCCCAAATGCAGAATTTCCAACACACAGGAGATATATTGGTATGTATTTTTAAAACACAATTATAGGCTGTCCCTATGAGACTAGCATTTTATGTCTTTGGGGTTGACATGTGTTGGAATGATACACATTTTTTTAAAACAGATGGATATAGTTGGGAATTCTACTTTTCCATGCTAAGGTTGTCTTGAATCGAGATTCAGGATGATATGGAAGTTATAATAGCACAAAGAAATCTTACTGACCCTTTGCTCCTTATTTCTAAAATCGAGATGATGCTAATTTTGATCAGGCCTTTGAGAATTTTAGGATACAATTCACAGTCCAGGGACACCTGCCACTTTGATAGAAAAACAGTGTGGATTCTTTGGACATGCTGAAAATAACAGCCTTTTCCTTTGTCAATTAGCAGAGATGGCAGACAGAGAAAGGAAATGACAAGATCCAAGAGAAAGAACACTTTGGCACTGGCCTCATGGAGAGATCCAGGTAAAAGGCAAATGCTCTGGTTGCCATCCCCACATAATTCCTCGAGTTACTCACGCCAGAGCTTATTTCAGTGCAGTCAGAGAATGCGAGAGTAAGAACAATCCCCTTTTCAAAATCCCAAAGCATAAAATCCAGCTTAGGTTACTGTAGCTCTTCAGGATTGAGGGATGGCGTTTCTGTGGGTTGTGGGGAGAAGAAGGGGCAGAAATGCGTTTTGTACACATTCCATGAATGCTGCAAACCTCCGTGATGCAGCATATGGAGCTGTGAATTCTGCCAGAAGCCCCGGAATCCCGGAGTCCTCCCGGGCCCCCCATGGGGGCGGGGTCAGCCCTACATCTCTGCACTCAGGGGTCCCTCACTGCACCATCTTGGCCTGTGTGTGGCATGTGGATGGCCCGACAGGGAGAGCAAGGAGGAAAAAAAAAAAAAAGGATCTGGCTGGCGGTCAGAGCAGCAGGAGCAGTTACAGATGCCGCTATTTACACTATTTCACATTTGGAAGAACAAAGAGCAGGAGGCTGCCAACAACTCTCAGGAACTCAGCGTTTGCCCTGCTCACTCGCTCAGCCAATCTGCAGGCTGGAACAGACAGGGTACCACTTCACGGACTCAGAGCATCTCTGTTCTGATGAGGGCTCAGCCAGCAGCCTGTGTGTCGAAGCTGGAGGAGGAAAGACGGCAAGGACCCTCACTTGTCACTGCTCCCAAACCTCAGCTGGGGACCAGCACCGAGAGCTCCGCCTCTGGCTCAGCCTGGACGCACCAGACACAGACAGATTGAAGGCTTCAGCCCTCATCCCACATTTGAATTGCAGATGTGCAGAGCGGGCTCTCCCGTGGTCTTGTGCGACGCACCCCTTGTCAGGGCTGCATATTGTTCCTTGTGAAACTCAAGGAGCTGGATGAAGACAAAAGTTATTTATTTGGGGACCAGAACACCACAAATTAATTCCTGGACAGAGTCCAAGAGAGCCTGTGCAGGAGACTAGGTGGAGGGACGGGGTACCTATCACTCATTCTCAGCCGTGTGACTCCGAGGACGCCTGCTGTATTTAGCCGAACACAGAGCATCCTAGGAGACTGGTATATTACCTCCACGCCCAGGCCTGGTTGTGAAGTGTTCACCAAAGTGGAACCATCTCAGCTAGACTGAGGAGATGAATAGCCCTCTAGGGATTTTATTGGGTACTACCCACCAGTCATATCACCAGGCAGAATCCGTTTGTTTTCCGTTAGGAGATCTGTTGAAAGCATTACAATGAAAGTTATTTAAGTCACATAGTCTTTAATCTTCTTGCAAAATATTGTGCCCATGCCAGCTATGAATCATATCATATTGTTATGCCTTTTTATAGTCTGATAATCTGTATTGTGTGTTTATAACCCCTGTATGCTGTATTTTATGGGAGGAAAAAGTCCCTACAACCAGCAATCCACAATCCATGAATTTACCACCTTAACTTCTTGGGTTGAGGTTGAGTCATGGAAGCAAGATTCAAATGCACCAAGTAAGAGTTATTTGTGCGTCATGACGCCCTGACTCAGGGCAAAGGTAACACCTTCTCTCACTGCTTCTTTTCTCTGACACAATAATTACTTGAAGGGAAGCTTCTCCCAATGCTAAGCACTTGGAAGAGAGGGCTGGGTGAACAAGACATCAGCCAGAGTGACTGCAGACCTAAGGCGCATTGTTCTTGACTTTCAGAGAAGGGTGGGTCTGACTTTGAGACTGTGCCCTAGAGCTCACCTGGGCGTCCCTTCTTTCAGACCCAGAACATCTATCTCTCCCCACGTCTTGGTGGCGAGCCTCCCAGGCTGGTCCACAAGCGCTCGTGCATTTCTGATAGCGGGCATGCTTCAGTCTCCAATTGTGACAATGTTTCTGGACAAAATGACTGACAAGAACCTCTTTTGCCCTCTCTTCTCACTGTGGTTCAGCAACGGGAACCAAGATCGCACTCCTCCCAACCCTGCAAGCCTGACAGTGATGGTGGGGCCCAGTGAGCCACAGTGTGCTCCAAGGATGGGTCTGGAGACGGCAGGTGAGGGGTGTGGGGACTGGGTGTCCTGCTTCTACAAACTCAGGCATGATTCCAGTGGCGCTCCTCCGGCCTGGGGGCATTAGGTGTCTTCCAGGAATTTTACCCTCCTTTCCGCTATCCACTGGGGTTTGAGGGAGTCTGGTGTGCCCACACCCAGTGTCTGGGGTCCTCCTTGTGGTGATGGGACACACACTTGTGCCGCCCCTGCTCCTGGGAGGCCTTACAAAGCATCCAGTTGCAGGCCAAGTGTTGGTTGCCAACTCAGGAGCTCTTGGATGGTTCTCCAAACAAACCGCAGCCTGGCTAGAGTTTGACCCACTACCTGCTTCCTACATGCATTCTCCCAGGGCTTGGATTTTCCTTTATTGATGCCTTGATGCTGTAACACTGCTTTCCACACCGCCCACTAACTCTCAGGGGCCAGAGGGTCTCCGTCTGATGTGTTAAGTCCAGCTCAGATTTGTCAGTGTCTCCTGGGCTCAGCCACTCATGTTCCTGGTGTGATCACAGCTCACACAGCCCCTCTCTGCAGCAAGGTCCCAGCATAAAGCTGCCAAGTGCACCCTTGCCACTCCCTGGTCCCCCCTTCAGGCCTTCTGTCCACCTGCTTGTTTATCCATCAGTGGTCTGGTGGTCTGATCAATCTCCTTGCCCCTCGTCCTTGCACGCAAACCTTGAAGGGAAATATGCATCATGTAAGTTGCTGATTCCATGTGTTGAGGCTGCACCGACACTAATGAGAGGACACACTTGAGTAGGGTCATGCTCGCAAGGGGACACACTCACTCGGGGACACACTCACTCGGGGACACGCTCACATGGGGACACGCTCATGCAGGGACATGCTCACACGGGGACATGCTCGCAAAGGGACACCCTCATGCAGAGACATGCTCACATGGGGACACGCTCACACGGGGACACGCTCATGCAGGGACACGCTCACAAGGGGACACACTCACCGTCTCACCCATTGTTGGCTGAGCCGTCACTACTGCAGGCTGTCTGCTGAGCACAGCGTAGTTAACAGAAATAATCTGTCACATAAAGTGATGTGCTGATAAAAGTGTAAACTGTTCCTGATTCTGGGGGAATTTGGTGCTTCACAAAGAAGGAGGCTTCCCTGTAAGAAATAGTTCTCAAAGTCCAGGGCCTGTAAGGTAGGGACGATGACTGTACCCCATAAGGACTCTAAATGAGCAGAAGGAGGACTGGTAAGAAAATGTGTATGTGTGAGTATCAGGGTGCATTTGAGTGTGTGTGAGTGTGTGTGTGAGTGTCAGGGTGCATGTGAGTGTGTGTGAGTGTCAGGGTGTGTGTGAGTGTGTGTGTGTGAATGTTGGGGTGTGTGTGTTAGGGTGTGTGTGAGTACTGAGTGCATGTGTGTCTTTGTGAGTGTCAGGGTGTGTATGAGTGTATGTATGAGTGTGGGGGTGTATGTGAGTGTGTATGTGAGTGTTGGGGTGCGTGTATGTGTGTGTTGGTGTGTGTGTGAGTGTCAGGGTGTGTGAGGTGTGTATGAGTATTGAGGTGCATCTGAGTGTGTGTGAGTGTAGGGGTGCATGTGAGTGTGTGTGTATAAGTGTCAGGATGCATGAGTATCAAGTGTGTGTGTGTGTATGTGTGTGTCAGGGTGTGTGTGAGTGTAGGGGTGCATGTAAGTGTGTGTATGAATGTTGGGTGCATGTGAGTGTGTGTGTAGGAGTGTTGGGGTGCATGTGAGTGTGTGTGAGTGTAGGGGTGCAGGTGAGTATGTGTGTATGAGTGGGAGGGTGCAGAGTATCAGGTGTGTGTGTGTGGGTGTGAGTGTCAGGGTGTGTGTGAGTGTAGGGATGCATGTGAGTGTGTGTATGAATGTTGGGTGCGTGTGAGTGTGTGTGAGTGTTGAGGTGCGTGTATGTGTGTGTTGGGGTGTGTGTGTCAGGGTGTGTGAGTGTGTGTATGAGTATTGGGGTGCATGTGAGTGTGTGTAAGTGTAGGGGTGCATGTGAGTGTGTGTATGAATGTTGGGTGCATGTGAGTGTGTGTGAGTGTAGGGGTGTATGTGAGTGTGTGTATGAATGTTGGGTGCATGTGAGTGTGTGTGTGGTGTTGAGGTGTGTGTAGGTGCAGAGTATCAAGTGTGTGTGTGTGTGTGTGAGTGTCAGGGTGTGTGTGAGTGTAGGGATGCATGTGAGTGTGTGTATGAATGTTGGGTGCGTGTGAGTGTGTGTGAGTGTTGAGGTGCGTGTATGTGTGTGTTGGGGTGTGTGTGTCAGGGTGTGTGAGTGTGTGTATGAGTATTGGGGTGCATGTGAGTGTGTGTAAGTGTAGGGGTGCATGTGAGTGTGTGTATGAATGTTGGGTGCATGTGAGTGTGTGTGAGTGTAGGGGTGTATGTGAGTGTGTGTATGAATGTTGGGTGCATGTGAGTGTGTGTGTGGTGTTGAGGTGTGTGTATGTGTGTGTTGGGGTGTGTGTGAGTGTCAGGGTGTGTGAGTGTGTGTATGAATGTTGGGTGCATGTAAATGTGTGTGTCAGGGTGCGTGTGAGTGTGTGTTTTGAAGGATGGGCTTGAGGAAGCAAACAGCACCTGCCTGGGCAGCATGGGAGTGCTTGGGCTGGCAGCTGAGCTCTCACCTGTGAACAGAGGAGTCAGGTGGGAGTTCCCTCCCCTGCCAGGCAGGGAGCGGGTCAAGCAAGGGTCTGCAGGTTCTCTGGACACTGAGTGCCTAACTCCTGGTGCCTGCCTTCCAGGCCGCGCCATGTTCCTCTCCCCTCTGGCCAGCTCCAGGACAGAGGCAGGGGCACAGACAAGCTGCCCGACTACTAGAAGTGTTCCTGTTGCCTTGACAGGTAGGTTTGGCTTAAAGTACACATCCTTCCCTTGCTCAACCCCCTAACTGCCCCCATGGACTTCTGCTTGTCCTAAATGAGTACGTGCCCTTTAGTTGGGCTATTATTTTTTGAACATCAACTTGTTTTATTAAGAATGATCACCTAATCACTATGAAGCTTTCAAATACTAGAATGTAGAATTTAAATAACATTGAAAGCATCCCAAGTCTAACCAGCTACTCTTAATGCTGGACACCTCCGTCCCTCTCTGCATCTATAAATAGATATTTATTCAATTAACAAATAGCTTTGATCACCTCTTAGGTGCCAGGGACCATGAAAGACCCTGCGATCATGGCATCTTCTATGTAGAACCATCTTCTACGGGACACACTCTTAGATCACTGCTAAAACCTGAGTTTTGTTGGAAACCGGATGGAGAGCTACACAGGCATGGAAAAAGAATGCTAGCCCTTGGAAAACAACAATAGATAACAAAAGCATAGTTCTCACGAGTCTCACTAATGTGAGAAACTTAGTACTACAAACGAGGAATCAAACCTTGCACAAAATGCTTGGAAGTCAAAGGGCTGGGCAGGAAGAATAAATGATGAGAGGTAGGCTGATGAGGGGGAGGTGGCACTGGGTCGCCATTTACGTGGACGTGTAGAGAGGGTGGCAGAGGTGGGCTCCCCAGAGCCTCAAAGAAGAGGCGCATCCAGCTGTGGGAAGAATCGGGGGAGGTCGGTCGAGACACCCCGACTTTGTAGTCTGAGAAATATAAAGACGTGGAGGTTTAACCACTGAGATCATTTTCCTCACCCGAAGAATGGATCTGCTCTCAAAGAGCAGTCTAACTGTCAGTTAATACCCAACATGTTGGAATCTGTAGACTGGCTTCACGAAATGCTTAGTTGACACGAAGTGCCCGTAGGGTGAAGGCGTGTGACGCTGGAGGGGTCTCTAAGTGTCCTCTCCCTCCCTCAGCTCTCCCCTTTTTTCTCGCTTTCCTCCCCCCCCCCCACCCCTTATTCTCCTTTCCTTCCCCCACTATTTCCTCCTCAGTGCAGGAGGTATGGTTCGATCCCTGGTCAGGGAACTAGCTCCCACCTGTCTCAACTAAAGGTCCTGCGTGCTGCCACTTGAGACCCAGTGCAGCCAAATGTATAAATATCTATATTTAAAGAAAATTCTTTCTCATAGCCTCCTCCATCTTCCTCTCCCTTCCTTCCTTTACCCGTTGTAATCTTGTACTGTTTTTTTTTTGTCATTCTTCATTTATTATTCAGAGCTAGACTACTTTCAAAAAGGATAAGAAGCCATTTCTTCCCTATTCAATTCCCCAACCATTTTCCTTCTTTCTCTCCTTTCCTAATCATTTCCCTTTGCAGAAGGACAATGTTAGGATAATTAAAGAATGCTGGTTCCTGAACATTTCACTAAAATTGCCTTCCACAAAATAGATCTTCCTCTATATTCAACGAGATTGTGTGAGCAAATAGCTCATCCTAGGGCTCAGATGATTCAGAGTTCAGATTCGATTTGGCTATGCATCCAAAAGTTGGGATTTTTTGATAAAAGCTTTCACAAACCCCTTGGTATTCAAAAAGTTAATACATAACAAAAAATGGTACTTGGAAATATGGGAGAGTAAAAAATGCTACAAATACTCATGCTTGTATATAATTTGTATTCTCTTGGACTTGGTATTGAGATTTGAGAAACACATTTTAAATTCCATTAAGGTATTATATTTACTTGTTTAGATGTTGTCGGAGCAAGATCTGGAGAAAGTTTGAATTTTTTCATAGCTTAAGTATCTCACACATTTTCCCTGCTCTGAGCTATTAGAAAGTTTGATAAGAGTCTGTATCCTTTAGGTGAGGAGGAATAGGGAGGTTTTCAGTTGTTTTGAAATAAGTTGCAGAGCAGTAGAAAGAACCCCAGCTTGGTATCACTCCTGGCTCTTTCTCTGACTGTAATAGCTATGGTGAAAAAGTGATTCACTTCCCTAAACCTCTGTTTGATCATCTCTAATACGGGAATAACAACACCTTCCTCAAATTTTGTTTTGGTGATTAAAGAATGATGTACATGGAAATGCGCTTTATAACTACATGGAGAACCCATCTGAGAAAACCTTCATTCACTGTGTATTTAGCAAGCATTGAGTGTCAAATACTAGTGGAGGAAGTATGTGATCAATTAAGTCTAATAAATGTATATATGTATGAATGCATACTCAGTTGCTGCAGTCGTGTCCAACTCTGAGACCCCATGAACTGCAGCCCGACAGGCTCCTCTGTCTATGGGGATTCTCCAGGCAAGAATACTGGAGTGGGTTTCCATGCCTTCTCTCCTGTGTCTCCTACATTGCAGGCAGATTCTTTACTGCTGAGCCATTGGGGAAGCCCATGTGTATGTGTGTGTATATTTGTATATGTGTGCATAAATATGTGTATATATATGTATAATATACATGTACGCATTATACATAATACATATATATACATATTAATATATATATATATACATATACAGACTGCAATTGCTTATAAGCATTCCACAATCTCTTTGAGTATCATTCCCCTAGGTTGCCAGTTTTTTTGACTCACTCACTTTTTCAGCACGTGTATTGAACACCGCTGTGTGTTAGATACTATCATTTTAGGCAGAGATAAACGCCTCTGCCCTTGCTGCATCTTCTTTCCAGCACAGAGAGGGTGGGTGATGGGAAACAAGCAGTGCCAAGGCCCCTCAGCCTGCCTTTCCTGAGGCTTCATGCAGGAGGAGAAGAGGGTCAGATGCTGCCTTGGAAGGAAGCCAGAGAAGAGCAGAAAGTCACGTCCCAGGCCTGGGAGGAGGAGGGTCGGCGTGGCCATAGGGTATCTCTTCCGGGCACCGTCTGGGATCAGTGTCCCTCCAGGAAGGTGCTGGGAACTCAGGGAGAGGGTGGCTAGACTCTGGGTTCCTCACACTTTGCAGGGTCCTGTGTACCTGGTACCCCCAGAAGCAAGAGTAAAGCTTCCCAAGGGGACAGTCAGCTGGACGTTGCACCTTTCACGGTTAAACAGGGGGTCAAACACTTTCCAGGTTAGTCCTTTTTGCTAAACCTAGTTATTTTTTAAGGAAATAAAAGACAAGGAACATTCATACTGAGCAGATTTACGACTGTGAACTCACGGAATACCAAGAGCTTAAATGACTTGTCCACGTGACCTAAAGGTGTTCACACAGGAGACAGGGGTCAGAGGTGGGGATCTGAAGGTGAGTTTCCTTTTTCCAGGACAGTGTGGTTTCCTCCACCACACAGTCTTATGAGATCATGTAGGGTTTTGTTAATGGAAAAACCACAGAGCGTACAGAAGTAATAGGATTTCAGACTGGCTCAAAATATTGAAATATGTGATGTAACTACAATTCTGTCCTTGATTTTTAAAAAAAATGAGGTATTTCATTTTTATCCTAGACAAAACTTCCCAGAGTTTCTCCTGAATTTGGCACATTCTGGTAAAGAGAACAAAGAGAGAGACTGTCTATTAGTTTGGGGGCTTCCCAAGTGGCACCAGTGGTGAGGAACCGGCCTGCCAGTGCAGGAGACGTAAGAGATGCGGGTTCGATCCTTGGGTCGGGAACATCCCCTGGAGGAAGGCAAGGCAACCGGCTCTAGTATTCCTGCTGGAGAGCCCCATGGACAGAGGAGCCTGGCAGGCTATGGTCCATAGGGTTGCAGAGAGTTGGACACGACTGAAGTGACTTATTACACACACACCCTTTAGTTTATTAAGTTAGCTGTATTTTAGAAGATATAAAATAGCTAGAAATCTCAGCTGCACCATAATCAGGTTCTCACACAAAATTATGGGAAAGAAGGCAGTAGTTTCACCAAGGATGGGTAGGCAAAATTACAAAAGATAGAAGTAACATGACAGTAAAGACACTTCCCGTGTATACAGAGGTTGGCCACAGTCAAACTGACTTCTGTACACTATTGATATCATGTACACAAGAGATAACCAATGAGAACTTACTGTATAGCTCAGGGAACTCCACCTGGTGCTCTGGGGTGACCTAAATAGATAGGAAAGCCAAGGAAGAGGGTTATATACATACACATGTGGCTGATTCACTTTGCTATACAGTAGAAACTAACAAACAGAACATTGGAAAGCAACTATACGCCCCCAAAATTAATTTTAAAAATAAATGAAAAAGCAAGTGCTTCTCTTCCAGTGGTTGTGGATCTTAAGTTCAGACTCTCTCTCTCTTTCTCTTTTTTTTTTTTTTTAAATAAAACTAGAGGATGGTAAAGTACATTTCTGCCACGCTACGCACCCACTAGGAGGAGGGCAGGACTGGGAGGCCCATAGATTATCTTCACTCATGAATCCCTTCTCATCTGTACCTACACCTCTCAGAAGAGCCAGAGGCAAACCCTCCCTCTCTGTCTCCTGCTGAATTCTTGCTGCCTACGCCTCTTGGGGAACCCCAGGGGTTTTCTCAATAAATAATGTTTGCTTTAAGATTTAATATCCATAAATAGACCACAAGTGGTGCACAGTGAGGAAGAACCAGTGTCTTACACGCATTTTTTTTTAGTTACCACTCATTGTTTACCTTGTCTGAGAGCAGCCAGTCTTGTCAGAACAGGGTAAGTAAATGTGCAAAAGCCAGAAATCTGTAGGAATTTGTTCAAGTCATCATCATTAAACAGAATAGAAGGATGGTACTTAGGGAAAGTGGCCTCTTTTCTAATGTTTATGTTGGGTGCTACCTAAAACTAATAACAAAAACACCTGCACACCTTCTAGAAATTTACAGTCTAGAACAGATGAATAGGTGGGGAATGGGGGAAAGGGTGTCTTTTTTTTTCCCAGGGAGCTTTGGAAATTTACCTTCTTCACACAGTTTGCCTGAACCAATTACAAATAAGGAGTTATTTTTCTAGTTCCAATCTGCCATTTTATTCTAACAAGCTTTTTTCATTACGTGGAAATTACTTGCACTGATACTCTTACAAATTAGAAGTACGTAATTTGTTTTCAACACGACACACTTGCGCACACACGTCTGTGTGTATCACTGTCTTCCAGACAAGATTCTGAGTCCTTCTTGTTTTTCTTCTGTAGACCCTCGGCAGCAACTTGGAGGGAGTTTCAACCCTGCAGACTAAGGAGCTGTTTCAAGGGCACCATATGGAAATTTCATGATCTTTCCCTATGTTACATTCACTCTCATCATCCTGTCGGCGGTGACTCAAGAGCCGCCGTCAATTTGTACTACCTAACTTGAAATCTTTTTCTTTAATTATTTATTAATAAAATCAATGAATTTTATTTTATTTGTTTTATTAATTAAAATAAACAAGGAGCATCTACTCAGCCCCCATTTTTCCTAGTATATCCCCAAGCTCATATCATTAGGGTGCTTTTGGCTAAAAATAAAGGACGATGCCACTAAAAGTATCTTCAGTAATGGTGATATTTACTCTCAGGAAGAACAGGAAGCTGAAGAATAGGGTGACTTCAGTGCAGGGTTGAGAGCCCAGAGTCTTCCCGTATTTCTGCTCTTACATGCTCCGTTTGTGGACTTGGTCTCAGGATAGTTCTTGCAGATCAAAGGAACAAATACATCCAAAGACGTAAGAGTGGAAGTCCCCTACATGTGTGACATCATTGAGGGCAGAGCAAATCTTCCCAGCCATGCCTCTACAGCAGACTTGTCATGGTCAGGGTTACATCACATGCTTGGGCTTACACTAACCACAACAAATGGAACAAGATCATGACAGTTAGCTTTGCTTCAGAAAAAGATCATGGTACTCTCTCAATCTGGAAGGACCAGACCCTTGGAAGGTGAACAAATCTTGTGTGTTAGCCAGGAAGATGAGGCTTGGTATGGCTGCTCATTGTGTAGGTCATCATATTACTACTGCCAGGACTCCCGTCAGGACACACCAGGAGTCCTCTTCAGATCTATCTTGCCCAAATGATGGACTCAATAGATATCACACTAAGAATCTCTCCTTGGCTTCAGCATCACTATTTTGTTTGTATAGTGTTTTTTAAGTATATTGGAATATACTTGATTTACATTGCTGTGTTATTAGTAGTGTCAGGCATATAGCAAAATGAGTCAGATATATATATATGTATAGTCTCCAACCCCATGGACTATATATATATATATATATATATACATATATATTCTTTTTTGGATTCTTTATCCATATAGGTTATTACCGAACACTGAGTAGAGTTCCTTGTGCTATACACTAGGTCCTTATTAGTCATCTATTTCATATATAGCAGTGTGTATACCTCAATCCCAATCTTCTAATTTGTCATTCTCTCCATGTTTCCCCTTTGGTAATCATAAATTTGATTGCAAGATCTGTGAGTCTGTTTCTATTTGTAAATAAGTTAATTTGTATCACTTTTAATAGATTCCATGTATATGATATCACATAATAATTATCTTTTTCTGTCAGGCTTACTTCACTTTATGTGATAATCTCTAGGCCCATCCATATTTCTGCAGATGCCATGATTTCTGCCCTTTCATGACTGAGTAATATTCTCCTGTACATATGTACCGCATCTTCTTTATCCATCTCCTGATGCCATCAGTGATAAAGATAACGCAGGGAGTTCTTGGATAATTACCCAATTCTCATATTTTAAAAATATCTGTGAAAGAGAGGTGAAAAGAAAAATTATCTTTTTGGTAAGATCTTTAAGTCATGGTGTAACACAGCATAGGATGTATATTTATTATATTCACATGCCCTGATCTTTCAAGGCTGCTCCCATCTGCTATTTCCAGACAGGTAACAGGTTCCCTTGAGATAAAGAAGGGCGTGACATTAAGTTGAATTATTAATACGTGAGAGGCAAAAGAGTGTTTCTTCAAAGATTATCTTGAGCTGCGCCCATTCTGATGACTTTAGGACCACGCTGGCTGCTATTTAGGTGCCATGCCTGCTGTCTGAGCTGTTTGGGTAACTAAGTGTTAAAATATTCTCCAGTTCACTCTAGATAATGGTCTTATCTATTGCCATAATCTGATGAAAAGTCAAACATTACTGGAGTCAGCTTGTTAGTTCAGAAACTGACAATGTCAGGGGCCAGTGGTGAGCTTTGGAGACAGGATAATAGAGGAAAGGTGGAGAAGAGTGGGGATGTTGGTAAAGGGAAACAGGGAGCTTAAGGAAGGAGCCAGTGGGATGCATAGACTCAAGGATCAGTCCTTGAACTTTTCCCCCAAGGCCTATCTTGTGTTTGTCCTCAGTCGCTAAGTCGTGACTGACTATTTGAAACCCAATGACTGTAGCCCACCAGGCTCCTCTGTCCATGGGATTTCCCAGGCAAGAATACTGGAGTGGGTTGCTATTTCCCATTCCAGGGGATCTTCGGGACACAGGGATTGAACCCACATCTCCTGCATTGGCAGGCGGATTCTTTACACTGTGCCACCTGGGAAGCCCAGGTGGGCTCTTTTGGGTCCTTGCAAATAAGAAGAGTGCTGATCTGAAGCCATCAGTTAGAGCAGGTAAGACAACCAAGACCTTGATGCGACTTGAGAGCCCTTAGTGCTGACCTCAGACAATCTGGGACCCATGACAGGATGGTCATGCATGAATCAGCATGTTCGTAAATGACTACCTTCCACTTGTCCTGTTCAGCAGATCACCCTGGGAAATACTCATTCACTGAGGTTGAATAAGAAAAACTGCCCTACAGCTCATGTTTCTGCCAGCTCGCTGTGGGAGTACAGGGGGAGAATCCAGGGCCATCATAATAGAGTGATCTTTTTGCAATTTCTTTTATCTGAAACCGCACATAACTTTTGAAGATGTAAATTTGTAAAACGTCATGCTTTATGTATTGCAGGTTTGGCATCTACTTTAGTTTTTAAGAATGGATGCTTTCTAATTATGCAGAGAAGCTTTGGATGAGGAAATATACTAAGTGTGCATTAAATAGACAACTTTAAATAATGGCACTTGTGCTAAGAAGTGTATTTTCTGGCAAGCAACTAATTTATAATGGTCATAGATAAATGCATTAGTGTATGAAATGCTTGTCTTTATTTATTGATTTGAAGGGGCAGTATTATATTTTTGAATACGTGTCTTCTTTATTGGGTCTGTTTCCCATCTTTTTCAAAGTCACTCATATTTTATGTTTGTTGACACTCGTTGCACTTAAATGTTGGAAAATGGAAGCAATTTTACAGTAAAAAAAAAAAAAGAGCCAGCATTAATATGACTCACCCCTGCCTTCTGGTGTCAGGTAAATAGTTAAGAGCAGGACTGTAGCTGTGCTTCTTTCTCTCACCTTTTCCCCGTGAGCCCTGTGTTCTTTTAAGTGTGCACATCACAGGTAGGGAGAATGAGAGTAAATGACCAAATTTACTGCATTCAAAGTGCATAAACCACTACCCTAGATCTTTCTGAGCCAATTTAATTTTTAGCTTTATTCTTGCCTAATGCAATGTTTTAGTTCATTGCGCTTTTTGGATGTGCGGAAGCAGAGATAATGTGTTACACTACATTCATTTAATGTTTCATCAGGCTTTTTTGGTGTATCTACCTTTTGGTTATTTTAAACGGTTTCATCCTTATCACTTCAGTCATGAAATGTAGATTCATTAAATGACTCTGCCGGGTGGTTCTGCAGAGCGGCGGGGAAAGATGAAGCTGAGTTTCCATCATCGAGTCTGCCTGACAGGCTCTTCCTGCACCAACTTGAAGGACATTCCTGTTTAAAAGAGCAAGGGCATTTTCTGACTGGACCAGAAAGTGTCTGGGGCTCTAGAATTTTACTGGACCCCCTACAGACGTCAGACCCTAACAAATGCCCTTGAAAACTCGCATTGGAATTGGTTCTTGAAATGAAATGACAATGGGGAGCTTTTCTCCAATGAGTCTGATGGTGTATAATCAGTGTTAACACCTTGCCTGTGTGCGTGTCATTTTATGTATTTGAAAGGTTTCCCAATATACCCCCCTTTATCCCTGGAGTTCAGTGGACTTGGAGAGACACAGCCCCGGGAATAGAATAGGTAAACTTCAGGAAGAAGTCTATGCCAACCTCGGACTCACCCAGAGCTGAATTCTACCCATTTTGCTCACGACTGGCGTCTTCCCCCAACAGGAAGCCCCTTCCTGGTCATAACAGAGCAAACCACTGTCATGTCAAAGATGGCAGAGAAGACTCCTCCTGGTCTAGAAACAGACCTACTGGATGGCTCTCTGGCCAGTGTGGTGAGGGAGCCTCCCAGAGTCATTCAAGTGGGCCATTTACGTCGTCTGACATATTGCATGGTGCCAGAAAAGACATTTATTGCCCAGAAAAGCTCAGCAGTTCACAATCAGTAAAAACAAGTATGTCCAGCTGTAAATGACAGTCACAGAACCTCGTTTCTCAGCTATAAATCAAGGGATTCTGATTGGTTCAGAGAGCAGAGAGAGCCAATCAGAGAGGTACTTTCTGATTCAGCAGAGGGGGATAAATATGCTTTTAAGAGGGAAATGGAAGGTCCCTGCTTCTTTTCAAAGCTTGTCTCCCAGAAAAGCTGCTCCCTGGGGGTGGGGAGAGGGTCTCCACATCTCCTGTGGGTTTCTCGCAATAAGCAGAAAGGAAAGGAAGGTTCTGTCCCCAGAGTGGCTTCAATCCAAGTCTGAACCCATCAGAGGAGATTGGAGCCATCCGTGGCAGTTTATGTCAAAGCCGTTTCTGCCTGACTGAATCCGAAAATAAACACCTCTGCTCTCTACCATTACTGTTTCATTAACACCTTGGCCAAGTACTTTGGCCAAAGAGACTGGATTTCAGTGTGATGCTAAATTATTCCGGGCCAGTGTGTAATAGTCCTTGATAATTTCATATCCGCAGTCCCTGTCTCCCAAGTGACTTATCCAGCTACAGAGAGAGAGAGAAACAGAACCATGAATAAGCACATACACACTGGAGAGTACGCAGAAAAAAAGAAAGGAAAGGAAAAAAAAACAAATCCAGGAAAGCTATTTAGGGCACCGTTCCCATCGGGTTTCTCTGCAAAGCAGTTTAACTGTAGTTAGTAAGTGCTCAGCGTAATCTAATAAAAGGCATTTTGCAATATTAAGCAAAAAACATCTGGTACCCAGAATTCCCTGATCATCTTTAACTAGATGCACTCTCTCTCTCTTTCTCTTTCTCTTACAGACACGTGAAAAATAGCCTAATAAGGATCCTTGTGGTAAAATCAGATGGAAAACAGGGAGGAAGAGTTCCACCGTCTCCAGCAGCTCATTTGAAGCAGCTCCTCCGAGTTCCACAATAATAATCAGTGCTGGCCCAGTGCCGCCGGATTATTTTGTATATTCATGAAGCCGCTCATCAGCCGTCAGGAGAATGTGCAGTAATCCTTGGATGAAATAAGGCCAATCAGTGGAATAATGAGGAAGGTAATATCTCCCAAGAGGCCTGGAGTGGGTTTTCATCAAACCCGGCTGTAACTCTCCAACTATTTGCTTTACAAATGCAGCTTTGATCTTTGATTTGGGGAGGAGAGGGGGAGAGACAGACCTGCTGGTGCAGTGTCCAGCCCACGAAGATAACAAGCTCGCTGCGGAGGAGGCATGGGGGGAGAACCCGCTTTGCAGCATCAGTCAGTTCCCCTTAACAAAACCCTCATAGCCTTTTTATTCACTGGGCCCTGATGTGTATTCACGTAGCGGGTCAATTGGCAAGAGGCTTTTTTGTTTTCCTTAATCTCCCGTGTATTTGTATATGTGAACTCTAAGCATTCTCTCATCAGAAGGTTCTGGGCCTATGTAAATACCAGCTTTGCTTTTTGCCAGAAAGCAATGAAGACTTGCTAAGGAACCTGAAACTATCAGAGCCATAAGATCCTGCAGTAAGTTACAGGGGGAGGGTCTCCACTGTTTCAATAAAGTTTTATTTCATCAAGCCAAAAAAGCAAAGGCAAATCCAAACAGAGGTGTAGGTGAAGTCAATACTGTAAAGTGCTGCAGATAAACCAGGATAAACCAGGGTCAGTCAGCAAGGCAGGGATGCTGCACCCACCACCTGCCCACTGTCCTTGCACATCCATGGGTCTCAGGGGTGGCTCACGCAGCCCTTGAGGAAGTCTGGGGACAGAAATGTCTTTCTACTCAGACCACAGGACGTGGTGTGCCGATTAGAGGTTCCCCTGTGAGTGCTGTTCCCCTTTCCCTCCTGACCTCACCGTCCTCCTCTTCAGCTTCGCCTGCTGCTCCCTGCGATCTCGGCTTTCCACATTCAGGCATTTCAAACCGCCTCCCATTGCGCACACTTAAATTCTGCTCTTTTCTGTGTGTCTAACAAAGCAACTGAAATAATAATGGTTTGTACTCATTGAAGACACAAGTTAATTGAATATTGAATACTAGAATCGTAATGTATATCTGAATTGTACATTAGTGGAAAAGGCAAACATCTACCTTATTGGACAAATAAATGCACACTCATCTACTCACGTAAGTATTATCCAACTATCTAATAGAAAACGCCTGAATGAGTCCTAATCCGATCACTGATCTGCTATTACCCTTCCTGCACTGAGAGCAATAGATTCTTATATTTTCAGGAGAGTTCTTAATGATGAAGCTTTTGTTTAAAGCTTATTATGGATTATTAAGTCTGAAGAATTTCTATTTAAACAAGCCAGTGGCACACCTTACTGATGAGTGAAGTAAATCTGATTTTTTTTTTAGTATAAATTTTTGTGTAACCTGTGATGGGATGCATTTCATTAATAAGGTAGCTATTAAAAAGAAAGGTAATATATGAGCTCTTACTAATATTAAAAAATGAATAAGAAATTAGGAAAAATTCAGTATATTAAAAGCACTTCTTTGGAAATTAAGTATAATGAGGTGTACAATAAACAAGGTCAAACAAGTTAATTTGAAACGATGAAATGAGGTGAAAAGAAATTAAAGGAGATTGCTGGAGCAGATTTATTCACTTACTGTATGATGATGTCATTAACAAATGCAGGAGCTGCATTATGGGCAATTGACATTACCAGCAGTCTAAATGGTCTTTGGACAGAGAGATTTCCTACTGCTCTCTCAGTGGGCTTATTAATTGTGTTTCTGAGCACCTTGGAACAAGCCAGGAGGATTTCCATGAAGAATTTTCAACAGTATTGCCTTTGAAGCCCGGCCTTTCAGGAAGAGGTAACTTCAGCGTCCTGCCTTTGATTCCATTGGACTGGGTGTTAGAACGAGACTATTTTAGAAAATGTGAAAGGGCTAAATTTGACATTTGATTCACCGTACTCCGGGATTTTAAACTGTGATGTAAATGAGTTTGAAACCGGTCTTTCTTCCATTTTCTCTTTTCAAAATGTAACACAGTTAAATGACAGAGATTAATTACTGAGGTAATTACTGTTGGGAAGCAAAGGGGCAGTTGAATGAGACAGTTTTCCTTGTGATGACCAAGTATTTCTTGACAATTATGCTTAATTCCAACGACAATTATTCTGCAGGGCTAAATCTGCTGGCACAAGCCCACTGAGGCATCCCACCCATGGGGGATACTAGCAAGAGATATTGGACAGAGGTGCGGCAGTCTCGTCCCCAAGGGTCTCCCTAGGGACCTTCCCCAGGGGCACAGATAAACCCCGTCTTGGGTCACCTGCCTGCTTCCCGTTTCCTGTGCTGGTGGGGCTGAGCCTGGGCTGACTTACCACTCTGCATAGAAATGAGCGCGTAAGCGTAATGTGAGGCCTTCCTGATTCTGCCCCCTCCTTAAACCTTGCTCCAAGTATCTAAGTGTGAAGGCCATCATTGCAGAGGGCACTGATGGGGTCCTGGATCCCTGTGACTCAGGTCCGTAAGATAGATGAACGAGCGACACAGGAGCCCGTAATAAAAGCCTGGAATTCTAAACAGTTGTACATTTCCCCATGAATTAATGCTGGACAATCATAAGAAAAAAAAAAAAAAGGATGATCTCAAGGAAAAGGCTCACAGATTATTGACTAAAATAATTGGCTCTCAGATCTCAGCTATCCCTGGACCACCTTTGAGTCCATCCTCGCTGCTGCCTGCACCGTGGCCGCTTCCCTGGGGCAGGGTTATGACGTGCTGTTAACATCAGCCTCAGCCCTGCAGGCGGATGACAGAGCGGGCCTTCTGGAAGAGGGCGACATCTACCCTGCAGGCTGTCACAGCCCGCCGAGACAGAGATAGCCTGGCTCCATCACACAGTCCCTCACCCGGGTCGGGCAGGTCAGAGCAGAAGCCAGGGCTGGTGCAAGGGTCCCTGGCTGGGCATGGAGAGTATCTGGGAGAGGAAAGGAGAACAGAGCATCCTAGACAAAGAGATGAGCTGAGCATGAGCGTGAGACAGAAGCAGACGCACAGGCTTCAGAAAAAAACAGTGCTGGGTGCTACAATACGTCCCTCAGTCGTGTCCGACTCTGCAACCCCATGGAGTTCCTCTGTCCATGGGATTCTCCAGGCAAGAATACTGGAGTGGGCTGTCTATACCCTCCTCCAGGGGATCATCCTAACCCGGGGATTGAACTCACGTCTCCGGCATTCCTGCATTGGCAACAGGTTCTTTACCACTAGTGCCACCTGGGAGCCCTTGAAAACAAACTGATGGCTACTAAAAGGTGCGAGGAGGGATAAATAAGCAGTTTGGAATTAACACATACACACTTCTATATAAAAAATAGGTCATCAACAAAGACATAGGTACTGGTCCCTGGTGTCAAAAAGGTTGGGGACCATTGCTGTATAGCATGGGGAGCTCTACTCAATATTTTGTTGTAACCTATACGGGAAAAGAGTCTGAAAAGGGATAGACTGAACCATGTTCTGTACAACTGAAATGAACATCACAATGAAAATCAACTATACTCTAATATGCAATAAAATTTAAATTAAAAAAGCAAAACCAAAAAGGAGAAAAACGAAGATCCCCACAATGGCCTTGGAGTGGCCACTATCTGCTCACTTGGACCACACTGTAGCCTTGAGACCAGGCGTACCGACGTGAGATCAGCTTAAAGATGGAAACATCTGGCCACTGCTGATGGCATCAAACAGGGGCAGGGTGATGAGGAGGAGGATGGGAAAAGGGGAAAAGGAGGGCTGGGGGGCCAGAGTGGGAGGGAGGAGGGGAGTAGGGAGGACGGAGGGGAAGCCCGGGAGGAACGGGAGGATGAGTCAGGCTCCGCCGCCCCTTCCAGGTGTCTTGCAGGCATGATTTCATCCGTGAACCATAATCAACTTCCTTAATGAAATATGTAATTAACATATTATAATTGTGGTAAAGATGATTTTGACAGAAATCATTTTCCATATCTAATACTATGCTAATTTAATCTGTTCCTTACTCTCCGACATGACCTTTAGTGATTAAGTTTCATGGCAGAATTGTTTTCTTTTTTTTGACGGATTGATTTATCCACAGTGGTTGAGGCCCTTCTCTTGCCGTGGCTATCCTTCTTTTTCTCCCTTTAAAAATCTCTCACTGCCACGTGTGTCCACACACACACGGGTGTGTACACACACAGGGAAAAGTGCACGGAACAAAAGAAAGAGGAAGGTTTTTCCTTTGTGACTTGCAAAAACTAATCATCAACTCACAGATACTGGAAGGGAATGGTTAGATAACCCCAGATGAAAATGTTTTATTTCTCCTAAATATAAGTTCTGGATTCTGCACCTTCTATTTTGAGTTATATGGGTGTGGCAAATATGATTCATGTAAATAAAATAAAGCAAATCCATCAAACTATTTGACCACCCAAAGTATGAATAAAGAGGTAGAAATATAAATGATGTATCTGACCAAATGTTTGACCAAAATTTGGTCTTATACCACCCTCTACTACACTGTTTTGTATGTTTTCCATCTAGTTACATTATCTCTAAACAGCCATATTGCATCATTTTATAATGATATAGTGTATACATATAATTAAGTATTGGGTTGGCCAAGAAGTGAGTTTCTGCTTTTTCATAGCATCTCATGGAAAGTGATCACACTTTCTTCTTCTCTTATTGTTGATTGTATGAAATAGATTTGAATCTTAAAAAGATACTAAGGGTTTCATGATGACTTGAAATATGCGGAGAGTCAGAGACCAATGGTACAATAGGCAAATGTCTCCCTTGAGCTTATAGTTGGAAAGACGATGTGCAATATTGCCCACCATGTATATAAGTTCATGAGGAAATATATAAGGTACAGGACGCAGTCCATCCTATTCTACTTGATTCTATCCATATCCCAACAGTCTATCCTAAGCTATTCTATCCTATCCTATTTCCATCCCATGCCATTAGAAAAATGCTGGTTGAGAGCAAGTAAGTGGATTTCACCATTTTCATGAGTCTGGACGGAAACAACCAACCACAGCTGGGTGAAGCAGTCAAGTCTCATGGTTACATGCTTTTGGCTTTTAGGTACAATTCTATATCAGAAGCCTCTCTTCTAGTCAGTTTCCCCAATGATAACAGAAGACTGTGTGTAAGTAATTTTTGTCATGTTTAGGAGGTTACACTTAGAATGAGTCAATCACGAACTTTTAATTCTAATTCAAAGTTCTCAGTACTTACCTATGTCATTGTCAAGTCATGAATGTGTTTTCTGACCTGCTTTCCTCATGTGTAAAATGGACTCAAAATTATAAACCTTATATGTATATGTATATGTATAATTTTGAGTCATAATTAAAAAACTTTATTGTAAAAATAGTATGTTAAACATGTTCAACATGGAAAAGAAAAATTTTGGAAATAGTAAGCATCAATAATAGCTGCCAAACTTGCCTTATTTACATCATAATTAGGAGGAGTGAAAAGAAGTAATTGATTGAGACAGTCATATGAATTGTTCATTGTATTGGGTTTTATCCATAGCAATTATACATAAGCAGTATTTGGTACCTGTACTGATTGGTCAACAAATTCTTAAGGTAAGTGAAAGTTTGCTCTGCCATTTCTAGCTCTATGTGTAAATATCACGGAAATGGCAAGCTGCATACCTTTTTATTCCAGATGAGAAGCAGTATCTGCAAGTAAATTGAAAAGCACATCAAGAACTACGTTTGGAAGCTTGAGACTCATTTCCTGATAAATGGGTCATGATGAGCAGTCATGAGAACTTGAACCCACGGACTTCCATATAAAGAGATGGGTTATGTCCTTTCTTCTGTTCTCTTTGGGTTCACCCTCTTGAGTTGTTTCTTTGAGATCTTTTTAACGGAGGCGTTTACTACTATGACCTTGCTTCTTAGTACGGGTTTTTGCTGCATTCCTAGGATCCATATTGCGATTTTTGAGGAATTACCCCTGTGCCTACATGCTGAGTGGTCAGCCAACTAGTCAGGCAGAGGTTGTGATCAGATGCTTCGCATCTGTATGATTTCCACCCTGGCCAATTAATCTGTGTGAGCTGGGAAGCACACCAAGAGTTCAGCCACTCCTCCAGTAAGTCCCAGCTTTTCCCTTCTTCTCAGCCCTCTTAGTCTCCCTTGCCACACTGGGTGCTGTTCATAATCAGCCAGAGTTGTGCAAAGTGCTTCTCTTTATTCCTCCATGGCTTTTGCATTTCTAAAAATCACCCCCATATATTTCTGTGGGCTAATCTTTGATCTAACTGGGACGCAACTTGGGCTAGACAAGCTGTGGGTTTTCCTTGTTCATTTTCTAATAAGTTTGCTGCATTTACTGATGAAGCATCTTGAGTTTTCAGCCTCCATTCCACGTTGTCTGCCCTGTTTTCCATGGCAGCAAGACTACTGGTGTTCAGGGCCATTCCCGCCCTGGTAAATCTACAAGGTCATGAGCTGGGTGGGGGTGAGGGGATGGAATTTCCCTTTCACCTAATGTTACAACCCCAATGTTAGTAGATTTTCATGATTAAATACCTCTCACCTTGTTTAAATTTGATCAATCTTTCAGTTCAGTTCAGTTCAGTCGCGCAGTCGTGTCCGACTCTTTGCGACCCCATGAATCGCAGCACGCCAGGCCTCCCTGTCCATCACCAACTCCCGGAGTTCACCCAGACTCACGTCCATTGAGTCCATGATGCCATCCAGCCATCTCATCCTCGGTCGTCCCTTTCTCCTCCTGCCCCCAATCCCTCCCAGCATCAGGGTCTTTTCCAATGAGTCAACTCTTCGCATAAGGTGGCCAAAGTACTGGAGCTTCAGTTTTAGCATCATTCCTTCCAAAGAAATCCCAGGGTTGATCTCCTTCAGAATGGACTGGTTGGATCTCCTTGCAGTCCAAGGGACTCTCAAGAGTCTTCTCCAACACCACAGTTCAAAAGCATCAATTCTTCTGCGCTCAGCCTTCTTCACAGTCCAACTCTCACATCCATACATGACCACAGGAAAAACCATAGCCTTGACTAGACGGACCTTAGTCGGCAAAGTAATGTCTCTGCTTTTGAATATACTATCTAGGTTGGTCATAACTTTTCTTCCAAGGAGTAAGCGCCTTTTAATTTCATGGCTGCAGTCACCATCTGCAGTGATTTTGGAGCCCAAAAAAACAAAGTCTGACACTGTTTCTACTGTTTCCCCATCTATTTCCCATGAAGTGATGGGGCCAGATGCCATGATCTTCGTTTTCTGAATGTTGAGCTTTAAGCCAACTTTTCCACTCTCCTCTTTCACTTTCAACAAGAGGCTTTTTAGCTCCTCCTCACTTTCTGCCATAAGGGTGGTGTCATCTGCATATCTGAGATTATTGATATTTCTCCCAGCAATCTTGATTCCAGCTTGTGTTTCTTCCAGTCCAGCATTTCTCATGATGTACTCTGCATATAAGTTAAATAAGCAGGGTGACAATATACAGCCTTGACGTACTCCTTTTCCTATTTGGAACCAGTCTGTTGTTCCATGTCCAGTTCTAACTGTTGCTTCCTGACCTGCATACAGATTTCTCAAGAGGCAGGTCAGGTGGTCTGGTATTCCCATCTCTTTCAGAATTTTCCACAGTTTACTGTGATCCACACAGTCAAAGGCTTTGGCATAGTCAATAAAGCAGAAATAGATGTTTTTCTGGAACTCTCTTGCTTTTTCCATGATCCAGCGGATGTTGGCAATTTGATCTCTGGTTCCTCTGCCTTTTCTAAAACCAGCTTGAACATCAGGGAGTTCACGGTTCACATATTGCTGAAGTCTGGCTTGGAAAATTTTGAGCATTACTTTACTAGCATGTGAGATGAGTGCAATTGTGCGGTAGTTTGAGCATTCTTTGGCATTGCCTTTCTTTGGAATTGGGATGAAAACTGACCTTTTCCAGTCCTGTGGCCACTGCTGAGTTTTCCAAATTTGCTGGCAAATTGAGTGCAGCACTTTCACAGCATCATCTTTCAAGATTTGAAACAGCTCCACTGGAATTCCATCACCTCCACTAGCTTTGTTCGTAGTGATGCTTTCTAAGCCCTGAAATTGTTGTTCATATGCGTTTGTACTTATTCAAGTGGGAGGTGATTTGCTTCTTCACATACCAGCACCAGAATTCCCTCTATCAAAATCAGATTTAAAGAAACTTTTTATTATATCAAAGAGAAGGAAAATTCAGTTGAAATATGAAGTGGATTAAAAACTGCCTTATACAGTCTAATGTCATATGCTTATTTGATGTTGGAGAGCCCTTTCTCAGGGTTCTCTGCCAGATCTCACATTCATGTGTGTGTGTGCAAAGTCGCTTCAGTCGTGTCCAACACTTTGTGACCCTATGGACTGTAGCCTGCCAGGCTCCTCTGTCCATAGGATTCTCCAGGCAAGAATACTGGAGTGGGTTGCCATTTCTTCCTCCAGAACATCTTCCCGACCCAGGGATCGCACCCCCATCTCTTGAGTCTCCTGCATTAACAGACAGGTTCTTTACTACTAGCACCACCTGGGAAGCCCCTTCTTCCCCAATACGTGCATTTATTTCAGATGGCTTAAGAATCTGAAATCTTGAAATAGCCTCAGATATCCATTTATAGACATAAAAGACACTAATATTTTCAGTTTTTCATTGAGACAGGCATAGTTATATGCCAGAACTTGAGAATTTAGGCTTCCCAGGTGGCACTAGTGGTAAAGAACCCGCCTGCCAGTGCAGGTAGAGACTGGAGACAAAGGTTCGATCCTTGGGTCAGGAAGACACTCTGGAGGAGGTCATGGCAACCCACTCCAATATTCTTGCCTGGAGAATCCCAGGGACAGAGGAGCCTGGCAGGATACAGTCCATGGGGTCACAAAGAGTCAGACATGACTGAAGCGACTTTGCATGCATGCATGGGAACTTAAGGTCCAGTCACATTGCCCTACTCATGGTTGGTAGGAGAACATACAACTTCTGTCAGGAAAACATAGTGTTAATTCATCGAGATCTTCCCTAGAATTGAGCATTACAAACAATGAAAAACAACATATGAAAACCTAGTTAGCATTTTCCCGGGTAAAGAAAAAAGTACACAGGGTCCATATTCTTGAGAAAGAAAACATATCACAGAAATTGTATTTATAAGTGCCAACTACTGTGACTTAATAGCAACACCCTGAAGTTTCTCTCTCTTTTTAAAATAGCTGATAGACGAGGCAAGGGAGATTTATCACTTTTTAATTAAGCTCACATCAACTCGTGAGGCTTATTTCAGTACAAATTTGTTGACCAAAGTCAGTTTGGAGAAAACTGGCCCTTATTGAGACTTAAGTATTCATGGGGAATTTCACAATGGGCGAGAACTAGTCCCTGGGCTTAGCTGCCACATTTCAACCAGGAAAGACTGCGCATTCCAGTGCTTCCTCTGTGCACAACATATTTATGGAAATGAGCTAAAGATCAATCTCTCTTATTTTAAAATCCAGAGCAGCAGGTCTCACTGCCCAGAGGGGAAAATAAATGCTGGAATAAATCTTCTGAGACTCTAGTTGAACCCAAACCAGAGGACGCTGCACCCACCACCTGACTGCTCCCCCACATGTAGAATTCTAACGTCCTCAGAGCAAACCCATGGTGTCACCAACTCTATGGAAATACAGTTAAGCTGGGGACTCTAGTTCTTGTTACAAAGTTTTATAGTTTCCCTTTAATAATAATTAGTAAGTTTGGGAGGGTTTAATTATTAAGAATCTCTGTGTGTCTCAGATAAATTGGAGATATGAGGGACAGCAAGGGAACTCACGTAAAGCAGCCACCCTGATTTCAACAGTTTGGAAGGGCATGAAGACTATGTGCTAAGTGCAGAGCACAGTTAAGCTTCCCCAGGTTGAAGATGACTCCCATTAACTTTTCAAATGCTGCCTGCCATTTTAAAGGATTACCATTGATGCTTTTGAACTGTGGTGCTGGAGAAGAGTCTTGATAGTCCCTTGGACAAGGAAATCAAGCCAGTCCATCCTGAAGGAAATTAATGCTGACTGTTCACTGGAAGGACTGATGCTGAAGCTGAAGCTCCAATACTGTGACCACCTGATGCAAAGAGCTAACTGATTGGAAAAGACCCTGATGCTGGGAAAAATTGAAGGCCGGAAGAGAAGAGGGTGACAGAGGATGAGGTGATTGGATGGCTTCACTGACTTGATGGACATGAGTTTGAGCAAACTCCAGGAGATGGTGAAGGACAGAGAAGCCTGGTGTGCTGCAGTCCATGGGGTTGCAAAGAGATGAACATGACTTAGCAACTGAATAACAACAATAAACTGTGGTAAAGATCCAAAATAACAACTATAAATTTCGTGGCTTGAGCTAGAGGTCAACAGTCATACATGGACATGTTGGGAGTTAGTGGAAGAGGTGTCCCTTCCACCATGTAGAAGACCCAGTGAGAAGGCACCGCCTATGAGCCGGGACCCTGAATCTGCTGGTACCTGGATCTTGGACCCCCAGCTTCCAGAACCACAAGAGAGAAAAGTCTGTCACTGAAACCCCCCTGGCCTGCCCCGGCCACAGTATTTTGTTACAGCAGCTGTAATGTACTGATACCACTGGTGCCGATCACCATCCGAGACACCTTCCTTGTCCCCTCCTTTGGTGAACATGGCCCCAGGGAGAGGACTGGACATTGGTTGTATCTCTTTCTCTTCTCCCTCCATCCCACTCCCCAAACCCAATTAAGTGACAGGTTCTGTGATTCTATCCCCTAAGCCACATGCCTTTCAGTCGGCTCCTCCTAACTCGGGGGCTAACGCTCTTTGGTGTCTATTTTGCTGTTTCCCGGTGGGATTCCCTGGTAGCTCAGATGGTAAAGCATCCACCTGCAATACGGCAGACCCAGGTTCGATCTCCAAGTCGGGAAGATCCCCCTGGAGAAGGAAATGGCAACCCACTCCAGAACTCTTGCCTAGAAAATTCCATGGACAGAGGAGCCTGGTGGGCTACAGTCCACGGGATCACAAAGAGTCGAACACGACCGAGCGACTTCACTTGCTGTTTCCCGGTGAGCATCTTGCAGCCCCCTCTCTCGTGTCTGCCTCTGGTCTCCAACGTCGGCAGAGCCTTTGTGCAGCTGCCAGGGCTTCCTTCCAATGCAGAGGTCAGCGTGTCACTCTCCGCTGTAGAAACCCTTTCACGACGTGCCTGCCAGCCATGACGAGCCTACTAGTGGCTCCGTCACAGCGCCCGGGACATGGAAGCATGCTTCCTCACTGTCACTTGGAATGTCGCCTCTCAGGACCGCAGAGGGCGTGCTGTCTGGGCTTCGAGTGTTGAAGTGGGGACACGGAAGGGCTCCCATGTCACTGGGCCAGAGGCAGAAAGAGAGTTTTAGGGGCTCCTGTGCACGTGGCTGGTGGGGCGGAGCACAGCTCTGACTCCCCTGAGGAGCAGCCTGGAGTGAGGACTAAAGGAAGTGCTTGAAATGATGACTGGAAGGCCCGAAGACCCTCACAAAGGAAGCTCCAGGCAAACGGTGATTTTGGACCTCAGACTGGGGAGGCAAGGGGGCGGAAAGGGGCACGCACAAACTCCCTCCCCAAAGTGGGGCGGGGAGGTGAAGCGGGTGTGTCACTCCAGCCTAAAACCCATCAAAGGAGGAGTCTAAAAAGATTTTTATCAATAATTGAAGAATAAAGAATTGCAAACCTGCAGGCTATCGTAACCTTCACTCTTCACAGAGCACCTCAGGATCTGGGCTCTGAGATTGGCCCATCGCTGAGGACGCTTGTTACGACCTCGTAGAGTCATGATATACCAGCCAGGGTTTTACAGAAAAACAGCATAATTAAAAGTGTCACTATTATTGCGGCACATTTGCTTTATATAGGAGCAGGTGGAGGCTGGGACCTGGGGGCAAATAAATACCTCTTTGTTGTTGTAATATAAAACAGGGTTGTTTTTTAAAATTATTATTATGACTTAGGGCATTTCATTAAAATTGATCAGCCAGGTTTAATACAGGATTGACTGCTGTGAATTTGTAAACTTACCTTAAAGAAAAACCAATTTGTGTCAAAAAAATCTGCAAACCAATCACTCAAGTAACTATTAGAACGTGAATTTCTGCACTGTGTGAGTTGTGCGGTGTGTGGGGGGCAGATAGTATTTACACGCCGTGTGTCTAGGACTAGAGATGCTCCAGCAGCGCTGGGGACAGAAGTGTGTTGGGACAAGTGGCTGGATTTTTGCTCCTTTTCACTGAGAGACGACACCCTGTCTGTTCGCTCTATTCGACAAGGCCCTGATTCGTGGTATGTAATTTGAAGACAAACAGCATTCATTATCAGCTACCTCTTCAAGTTCATAGCAGAGCAAATTTAGGACTTAAAATGAAAACACTGTGGACAGCAATTCTATTTTCCTTGATGATACAATTTCTCTTTGACTTAATATAGGGATACGGCCAAGTGCTGGGCTTGAGCTCATCCCACTGGCGTATTTGCTACCTGAACATTAAAAAAAAGAGAGGAAATTGCCACTCTGCCATGAATGGGTCCACCAAGCGTGTACGCTTGGCCATCACCCCATGTTCTGTTGGCTGTCCTATCCACAATCCTGCCTCGGGGAACGTGTTTAAGCTCTCCAGTGAGTCTCAGGGGATGCATTCCTATTCCAGCTATTGGAGTAAGTCTTGACTCATCTGTGCCCATCACAAACTCACATGACTATAGTCTTGGTTTAGAGACAGCCACACCATTCATATCTAGTGGAGAAACTTCTCTCTAATGGGGGTATCAAGAGAGATTTCTTGCTCTTGAGTTAATAAAAGAGGAAATAATTGCTTTGCTTTCCTGGGTGTTACCTTGTCCAGATATAACCGTAAACTGCTCTGGCCATCGTGGGTGACAAGGTCAGCCTTGTGGACAGCCTGGGGCTGGGCTGGGCAGGAGATAAAAAGAACTGGGTCCTTCTTACTTCACCAAGACGCTAAAGTCACCAGCATTGGGGCCCTTCTTGTCATATAAGCTCCTTTGTCCATGGAATTTTCCAGCTAAGAATACCAGAGCGGGTTGCCATTTCCTATTCTGGGGATCTGCCCCACCCAGGGATCAAAACTGCACCTCTTGAATCTCCAAATTGGCAGGTGGCTTCTTTACTACTAGCACCACCTGGGAAGGCCCATCATTTGTTTAAGCCAATCCAAATCAGGATTTTCCTTCTTGTGGCTGAAGTGTCCTAACTGACATACAGTCTGCTGATAATGATCACCAACAATAACAAAAACATTACACCCGTTTGGTACTACTGAACATTTATTGACACTTACTGGGATGAAAAAATGCTGATTACTTGTAGTGATGCTGTCATTCTCTGAGGGGGACTTAGTGTCCTGGATGATAGACTTAAATTTCATAATGAGCTTGG
Organism: Aepyceros melampus; assembly: GCA_006408695.1. Lineage (NCBI taxonomy): Eukaryota > Metazoa > Chordata > Mammalia > Artiodactyla > Bovidae > Aepyceros > Aepyceros melampus. The sequence continues at coordinate 19,159 of SJXQ01010128.1, read as the reverse complement.
GTTCAGGATAAAAGAAATATATATATATAATGTGGAAAATTATAGTAAAACATATATGACAGCATCTACTTGGAAGTAGCTTAAGGCTACAAATCAACTTGGATGAATTATTGTTAAGACTGAGGATAAGCTGGGTATGGTTCCAGGTGCTTAAACTGAGTTGAAGGCAAGCTGAAGCAAACAAGAGCACCATGATGCCACAGCAAGAGAAGGACAGAGCTGAAATCCATAGCTAAGGAGGTGATTCTAGAGTATGTGCTTTTACCATTAAACTGAAGAGTCCCACAACACTGTAAGTCAAGGGTCAGTGGGCTCACTCTTGTGGTCCTATGTACAAAGGTCACATAAGAGGCACGCGGTAACCTCATTCACATCAAGTCATCTGCATAAGATTTAAGCATCCTTGTATGAAAAGCATTGGAGTTCATCCAAAATAGCATGATCAAATGAATTTGAAAAGATTGGAATATTGAGACTCATTTATACAAGAAAATTAGTTGAGAAAATATGTGATTAAATTTATTTAGGCTAGAAGAGATACATTCTGAGGTTTAAAAAATTTGAAGTTTAGTTGCCAGAAAAATGGTGATCAACTATTCCTTATAATAAGATGCAATCAATTTTTTGAGCTCTTGCAATATGTTGGCCACATACTTTTTATATTCATTTTTGATCCTTAGGAGTCAGTCACAGTGGCTTTACCCTGCTCTTTCTTCACTTCTGTTTGGAACATGTTTATTAATGGCTCAGACGGTAAAGCATCTGCCTACAGTGTGGGAGACCCAGATTCAATCTCTGGGTCAGGAAGATCTCCTGGAGAAGGAAATGGCAACCCACTCCAGTATTCTTGCCTGGAAAATCCCATGGATGGAGGAGCCTGGTGGGCTACAGTCCACGGTGTCGCAAAGAGTCAGACACGACTGAGTGACTTCACTTTCACTTTTCACTTTTATACTAATTATGACATCTTTATTCTAATGTTAATATACATACTTGTATTTTTTAAACATAGAAGGGTGAATTATGCCAAAATTAACTGTGCAATATTAACAGAAATTGATGAATTATTATTGTAAGAATACCTTTTATTGATGATGAAACTGTTCATTGTAGATACACTAGAAAACAGAGAAAAGCAAAATGAGTAAAACCTTAATATATTTTATTTGGTCCTCTAATAGCAGACATTTGCTTTTACATATTTTCAGTTTTGCTAAGAACTTTGAGTATAAATTTCTGATAACCGAATCTTTGGTTCCTTCTTAATTAACTCCTGGGTACAAATTGCAAAAGGGAAATTACCAAACTGAATGCATGCTTTTAAATTTTTTGCTAATTACATGCTTGTGGACATGAGTGTTTCTTCTTTTTGATTTGTCAGTTGATATTTTTGTCCACTTTTAAAATGGGAAGAATTTGTATTTTCTATTAATTTACAACGTCTTTACATGTCACAACTATAACACAACTTTGTCTCTTCACGTTGAATTATGTTAACTGTGCCTTTTGGCAGAGTCTAATCAATTGGACATTTCCTTAATAATTTCATTCTTTTCTTTTTGCTTAAAAAGAGCTTCCTGATTCCAAATGTCTTTATAGATGAATGGATATTTTCAGTCTTTATAGTTTGATTTCCTTGTTATTCTCTGATTATTTTTGTGGTTATTGCTATTATTTATTGATTTTAATATTTTTTGCTTATTTTCAGCTGACTGTTGGTTTTCTTCTTAGACTGTTATCAGGAATTAGTAATTCTGGATTCCTTTAAATTCTTATACTATTTTCCTTTCTCAGGCTTTGTCACATTGGTTAGAAAAATCAAGCACTCAATATAACATAACAGTAATAAAAACAGGCAGTATTATTTTATTATTAATTTTAATGAAATTCTCATAATCTTACCTCCTGAAATATTTTATTGCCGATTGGTTTGAAATGACCTCTTTTTGCATATTAAAGAAGCATCAGCCTGTCCTAAGTTGTTTACCATGCCTGGGTGTTAGACTTTATCTAGCAGCTTTTTGCTATTTATCATAATAAACTATAGCTTTTCTCCTCTTATCTATTGATGTTTTATATCAATTTTCTGATTTTAAAACACTCAAATTTCTAGTACAGATCTCATTTGTTTATACTCTATTGGTCTATAAGTGGGAACAGTGACAGACTATTTTTTGGGGCTCCAAAATCACTGCAGATGGTGACTGCAGCCATGAAATTAAAAGACTCTTGCTCCTTGGAAGAAAAGTTATGACCAACCTAGGCAGCATATTAAAAAGCAGAGACATTACTTTGCCAACAAAGGTCCATTTAGTCGAAGCTATGGTTTTTCCAGTAGTCATGTATGATGTGAGAGTTGGACTACAAAGAAACCTGGGCGCCGAAGAATTTATGCTTTTGGCCAGTCCTCTTAAAAGAAATCAGTCCTGAATATTCATTGGAATGACTGATGCTGAAGCTGAAACTCCAATACTTTGGCCAGCTGATGCAAAGAGCTGACTCATTTGAAAAGACCCTGATGCTGGGAAAGATTGAGGGCAGGAGGAGAAGGGGAAGACAGAGGATGAGATGGTTGGATGGCATCACCAATGCGATGGACATGAGTTTGAATAAACTCTCCCAAAGTTGGTGATGGACGGAGAGGCCTGGCGTGCTGCAGTCCATGGGGTCGCAAAGAGTCGGACATGACTGAGCGACTGAACTGACTGAACTGAATTCTGTAAGTAATTTACTGAGCTTTCAAAAAATTTTCGTCTATTTTGATAACTGAGATTCTCCAGCAGTTTTTGTTTTCTGTTTCTCTTATTTATTTCCCCATGTTTTGTCTTTCCTGTATGTTTCTCTATTCTGGAATATTTTCTGCATCAAGTTTAGAATCTATTCATTGGAAGTATGAAAGAAACTGCTAATACAATTATTGGGGATTATGTCTTTACTGGAAAATAATTTGCTATCTGAAAACTGTGAGAAATTCTCTATAGTTAAGGGAAGACTTAAGCCTTCCACAGCTGCTTTGGTGTCTTTTGGTAAATAATGCTTAGCTGATATACTTAATTAACACAAAATTAAATATATTTTTTCCTTGTTTCATTGATCTCACCTATATCTGCTTTTTTGTTTTCTTAATCCTAATTTTATGTGAATTGTAAAGCTCTTTATGTCTTGATTATATATGCAAGAAGTTGATTTTTAAAAATATTTTAAAAGACTTCTTTTATTTTGTATTAATTAAGCCATTTGATTCTCAATTATTTTATATTCAACCCATAATTCATTCTTTATCATGTCAGATTTATTTTGTTTTCCTTTACCTAACTTCTTAATTTGACCTCTTAGTTGATCTTTGTTTGTATAATTTTAAAAATGAAAAGTGTTTAATAATTTGACTTAGCATATGAGCAGTGTTGTTCACATTCAGACGTGCGGCTTCTCATTAATTCCTTCTTGATCCATAATTGTAGTTTGAATTCTTTTTTGCTCAGTTGTGTGGGAGACTAGTCTTGCTCTGCCCGAGGTCTAAGAGATTGCTTTTACTGTGGTTGTCTAAAGTTTTATTATTTATTTCTAGCGTGCGTGTGTGTGTTGAGATAATGTTGAATATATAATTTCTACTTCTGGGGAATTTATTAAAGTTTTATGGCATAATGTATGATAAATACGAACACATATTTAAGACCGCATGTAGACTGTGATAAATAATAATATTTTAATTCAACCATATTGCTTGTATTATTTTATTCTTCTGTGTAATTGAATAATGATTACTAATTCTCCTTCCCTCCTTTCCTTTCTTCCTTCTACTGATAATTAATTCACCATTTTGTGCTTCTTCTCTGTTTCTCATGAAGTTGCTATATTTACTTTTTGAGCTCATCTTTCTTTCTGTCCCATGATGGTACAAGTGATTCATTGAGCACACCCCAGGCATTATGCTCCCTTCTTGACCTCACCATCATGTTGGTGCTGGAATTCCACAGGTTACAATAGAGCCCCGATTCCCTACCACCTGCCAGTCCCTTCGCCATCATTCCCCCAGAGTGAGAGTGGCTTCTGCCACTGCCTGGCAGAGTGGCTGAGTTTCAGAAGGAAGAGTTGTATGCCATCTTTATTCTGCCTTCCTTTCTCATCTATCCCAAATCCACTGATACCCTGTCAACCAAGGCATTCCTCTTCTGTTAGGGAGGTAGATGCACCTTCTGTAGTTTTTGAAGTGAATATTGGTCATTTTGGTAGAGTTATGAGAGTGTCTTAGAAACCTGTGCTTATCTTACAAATAAAATTCATTGTTCAAGTTCTTGGAAGAAATAGTCAATGCTCACTGATTGCCTTCAGTCCAACATAACTTTTTTTTCATATCATTTTGCTAAAACTCTTCTCCAGAATGACATGCCTGCAATGTTAGCTATGTTTAAGCCAGGATTCAAAATATATGGAACTTAGAAAGATGGTAATATAACCCTGTATGTGAGACGGCAAAAGAGACACAGATGTATAGAACAGTCTTTAGATTCTATGGGAGAGGGCGAGGGTGGGATGATTTGGGAGAATGGCATTGAAACATGTAAATTATCATATGTGAAACTAATTGCCAGTCCAGGTTCGATGCATGATACAGGATGCTCGGAGATGGTGCACTGGGATGACCTAGAGGGATGGGATGGGGAGGGAGGAGGAGGGGGTTTCAGGATGGGGAACACATGTCACCATGGCAGATTCATGTCAATGTATGGCAAAACCACTACAATATTGTAAAGTAATTAGCTGCCAATTAAAAAAAAAACTATGTATTAAAGTGAAAAAAAAACAGAAACAAAATATATAAGCCATATCGGGTTATCAATCACATTTATTGAAGAACAAACACAATACATACTTACACCCTTGTTTAGAGTCAACACCTAAATTCCACATCTCCTGCAAGAGCCTAGTGACAGTGAACTGGCCATTGACTTAACTTTGAGATATTTTTCATTTTTGAAATTTGATGAGTAAGCTGTGGCAGATCCTTATGTGTCCTTTCTATATAACACAAAAATAATTGATTTTACAAATATGGCATCAATCAGGCCTGTCTTAATAGCAGTGCATGAGAGAAAACACCCAAGAAGTTAGGATTTCTCTATTAGCTGTATGGTGAAAACAACCGGCTGAACAAATAGACCCCAATTGACCTCAATATGTAATGACTTACAGAGTATGGGTATTTATTTGCCTCACACACAACAATTCTGAGATGGGAAATTTAGGTTAACTGGGCACCTCTGCCCTGCAAGAGCCTTCTGGGGCTCAGGTTTCTTCCCATTTTCTGCTCTGTCATCCCCAATTCCTCTGTCATTTTCTGCATGGCTGGAGCTCAGTCACTCCATCTGGTTTCCTGCCAGCAAGAAAGGGGAAGAAAGGAGACAGTTCTGAAGTCTTAATTCCCAAATCCAGAAGCGGCATCCATCATTTGTGTTCATGTTCTGTTAGTGAGATGTAGACATATCTTACATCTAACTTCCAAGGAGAGTTGAGAAGTTTAGTCCAGTTAAGCAAGTAGGTGTGATGAGGCTACAGTTTTATTACCACTGAGACCAGGAGAGTGGATTTGAGAGGGAAGCTACCAATTCTCTCCTCAATGGCCATCTTCTGCAACGTATGTTTTCAGAAATAAGAGGGAAAAGCCAAATCCATCTTAGACAGAACCAATAGAATGAAATTCTTCAGGTCCTCAAAATTAATGACGTGATAGTCCTCTACAAAGATCTGCTCTCTTCTCCACTGTATTATTTAAAATTTGGAGATCGACGTGTAGATACTTCTATATTTAAAATGGATAACCAACAAGAAGCTACGGTTTGGCAGAAGGAATCTGCTCAGTGTTATGTGGCAGCCTGGATGGGAGGGGAGTTTGGGGCAGAATGGACACATGCATGCATACGGTTGAATCCCTTTGCTGGCCACCTGAAACCATCACGACATTGTTGATTGGCTATATTTCAATATAAAATAAAAAGTTTTAAGACAATGAAATAAAATTTTAGTGCTTTAAGCAGTTCAGAGATCATTCAGTGTTGTGCAGGCAGAATATTTTATCACTAGTGTCGCTCCAAGTACAGTAGAAAGGGACTTTTAGCTTCAAGGAAAATAAGAGCAAGAGGAAGCCTGCTTACCACGTTAATTTTGTGAAAATCTATCATATAGAAGAGAAAGCAAGTTAGAAAAAGTTGTTACAACAGTTGTTAAGAGGGGACCTGGTACTTCTAAGAGCTGTCCTGAGATGATATTTCTATGAAAAATAGTAATTTATTCCATATCTTCTCCAACATTTATTGAGCTTTTACTGTGGGCCAAATACTGTTCTAGGCACAAGATAATACACCGATGGGATACCACCTCTGCTGGCAAGTCTCTGTCCTGTCACACCATGTGACACATTTTCAACACATTTTCCATTTGCTTGAATAATTGACTCTCCTTCATCTGAGAGCACTTCAGGTATTACTTCTCTATCTTACTTAGTTGACTGATGGTGTTTAGTTTTTTAGTTGTGGAATTATCACAGGATAGTCTAAAATCAAAATAGTATCACCTTCTTTTTTTCTTTTGTAAAATTCTATCTATGCTTTAGGAAGTTTCTTTCAGAAAATTATGTTTTAAATGCCCAATGAGAGAATGCAAACTAGAATCAGGTGGTGAAGAGAGATTTCCAAAGGATTTGAACAATTTATTCAGTCTTTTCCATCTTGAATTCTAAATTTGATCTATAGGGCTCAAGAGGATTAAAAAATGCTTTAAAATACACAGAGTATGGAAAGTATGATTTTTATATGAAATGTACTTTTCAAATACATACTTTGTTTCTTGCTTTATATCAATGCTTCTTTTTGCAAGGTCATCATTACTATTCACCAGACCAAGACAAAAGAAGGAGAAGAAAGTGGCACTTCTAATGCCTAAAGTACCCTAATTTTAGTTACAATCATTTAGAGGAAAAGAAAAAATACAATGAGACAAACTGTGTGAGAAATTTAAAGCTTTTAATTAATCTAAGTAAGGAAATCATAAATCCTTTTTGTTCTTTCTTTTCTAAAAACATACTTTCAGGAAGAGATGGGCATAGTGGATAAATAAATAAAACATTCAAAATTATTCTCTTAAAGAAAGATTATTACAGGTATAAGTTTTTAAATTATTGCTTTGTATCACTATTATAATACACGGATGTCAGTAATTATTACTGGCATCCGTGTATTATAAAATTACAAAGTAATAATTTCTAGATACCTCAGAAACACATAACCATTTATACACAAAGATTTTTTGGAATAGTTCTTTAGAATGAGGACCTCGGGTATGTTTATTTAGCAATTTAATAGAAACCTACAAACTTAACAAAAATGCCCATCCCTTGGTCTGAGGACAAGACTGGCACATAATAAACCCTCAATAAATACTTGCTGAGTAAACAGATGAATTAGGCATTTAGCAAGGATGTCCTGCCTTACTAGTAACAGACATCATCACCATGATGGGTGTCACAGAAGGGCTCTGACCCCAGGACTGCTGCCCAGCAAGAGCAGGGCAAGCGTTCCTTGAAGCAGACAGAGTTTCTGCTCCTTTTTATTAGTGATGGCATTCTACTGTAAGAAAATACTGTAGCTTGTTTATCTATTCTCTTCTTGGCAGGTATTTTGGTTGCTTCCATGTTGGGGCTATTTCAAGTAAGACTATTATGGATATTCTTTTTTCTTTTTTTAAATTGACGTAGAGTTCATTTACCATGTTGTGTTGGTTTCAAATGTATAGCTAAGTTTTATGGGAGTGAAAAAGTTGGCTTAAAACTCAACATTCAGAAAACGAAGATCATGGCATCTGGCCCCATCACTTCATGGGAAATAGATGGGGAAACAGTAGAAACAGTGTCAGACTTTATATTTTTGGGCTCCAAAATCACTGCAGATGGTGACTGCAGCCATGAAATTAAAAGACACTTACTCCTTGGAAGAAAAGTTATGACCAACCTAGATAGTATATTCAAAAGCAGAGACATTACTTTGCCGACTAAGGTCCGTCTAGTCAAGGCTGTGGTTTTTCCTGTGGTCATGTATGGATGTGAGAGTTGGACTGTGAAGAAGGCTGAGCACCGAAGAATTGATGCTTTTGAACTGTGGTGGTGGAGAAGACTCTTGAGAGTCCCTTGGACGGCAAGGAGATCCAACCAGTCCCTTCTGAAGGAGATCAGCCCTGGGATTTCTTTGGAAGGAATGATGCTAAAGCTGAAGCTCCAGTACTTTGGCCACCTTATGCGAAGAGTTGACTCATTGGAAAAGACTCTGATGCTGGGAGGGATTGGGGGCAGGAGGAGAAGGGGACGACCGAGGATGAGATGGCTGGATGGCATCATGGGCTCAATGGATGTGAGTCTGAGTGAACTCTGGGAGTTGGTGATGGACAGGGAGGCCTGGCGTGCTGCGATTCATGGGGTCGCAAAGAGTCGGATACGACTGAGCGACTGAACTGAACTGAACTGATAAATACATTTTGCAGATTCTTTTCCATGTAGAAAGGGAAATCTGGTCTTCTTGGCCATGTGCGTGCGCTTAGTCATTCAATCATGTCTCACACTTGCAAGCCCCGTGGACTGTAACTTGCCAGACTCCCCTGTCCATGGGATTTCCAAGGCAAGAATACTGGAGCAGCTTGCTATTTCCAGCCCCAGGAGATCTCTCCGACCCAGGGATCAAAGCTGCATCTCTCCATCATCCTGCGTTGGCAGTCAGTCTCCTCACCACTTAGGGAAGCCCCATCGTCTTGGCCACCCTTGTCTGCAAAGAGCTTCTGTGATGTGGGCTCAGGGGAGGTGAGAAGTCCTGGCGGCTTGCCCTTCCCATGGTGAAATCATCACTGGGGGCAGAAGTAAACCCCGTCTTCCTGGCTGTGCCCGCTTGGAGCAGGGCACCCAAGTGGAGCTTCTGTAACACTGACATGGCAGAGAGAGAACGGACTGCTCATTGTGTTTCAGATGCCATGCACTCTTGCTGTTCTTATTGAGATGTAAGAGATTTTCTTGAACACATTTCTCCACTTTCTTTATGCCCTTAGGACAATTTCCAGAGACTTTAAATACTTGACTCTAATGGTTTTTACTAGTTAAATAATTATTTTTCTGTGGAGCGGGTCTGGGGGCCCCTCACTCCATCATACCTAAAGTCTTACATCCAAACTTACTGGTTTCTTGACATCTTCTTTCAAGAATGAATCAACCATGAGGAAAGATGGCTCTTCCCAAAGTCAGGGGAAGGAAGCCCAAGCCCTATGGACAGAGAGAAGAAATTGCTCTGAGCTTCTCCTCGCCTGAAGCTCACTCTCACCAGACTCCTTAGCTGCCCCCACCACCGCTGCTCACGCCCTGGAAGGCTGTGTGGCATGCCCAGATTTATTATCTTTCACGATCAGCTTTCTGGAGTGTCACTGACTTTCACCAGTTACATCGTTCTCAGTTCTAATGATCCTGCTCGGTATTAGTCCCCCATGAGTTTGGTGCTCTGGGTTTCCTTACATGGTAGTAAGGTCAATTAATAAGGAATTAGTGCTTGTATCCATGGAGTCACAAAAGAGTTGGACACAACTTAGTGAATAAACAGCAACAACAATTCTGAAGGAATCCCTAGGCAGTGCTCTTCCCCAACTAGGGAGCAAATATGCAGCTTACTAATGGGCTTCGAGGGATGACATTCCCATTTTATAGTCTTAGAGAGCAGTTTCCAAATCTTGTGACTATGGCAAAGCTTTCACCGTACCAACAGGAAATGAGAAATAGCAGCAACTGTAATGTTTATATAAGGTTAAATTTAATCACTTTAAAGGATGAATTGTGGACTTTGTGTCTCTCTATTGTTGTTAAAATGACCTTTCTGTAATGAAATACCGGTTACAGTGATGGCAGTTTTGCTTGCTTTGATTTTAACATTAATATGTTACGTTCTTGCCTGCCATGTGCTGATGTTCAGTCACTTGGTCATGTCCAGGTCTTTGCGATCCCATTGACTGCAGCACACCAGGCTCCTCTGTGCTCTGCTATCCCCCAGAGTTTGCTCAGATTCATGTCCATTGAGTGGGTGATACTATCTAACCATCTCATTCTCTGCCACTCCTTCTCCATTTGCCTTAGATTTTTCCCACCATCAGGGTCTTTTTCAATGAGTCAGTTCTTCACATCAGGTGGCCCAAGTATTGGAGCTTCAGCTTCAGCCTCCATCCTTCCAAAGAATATTCAGGATTTACTTCTTTTAAGATTGACTGGTTGGATCTCCTTGCACTCCAAGGGACTCTCAAGAGTCTTTTCCAACACCGCAGTTCAAAAGCATCGATTCTTCAGTGCTCAGCCTTCTTTACAGTCCAACTCTCACATTCATACATGACTAATGGAAAAACCATAGCTTTGACTATACAAACCTTTGTCAGAAAAGTGATGCCTCCGTTTTTCTGTTACTAAATATGTTTTTGCAAATGTCATTGTTTCCCATGTTGGGGACCTGGAGCTCGAACCCATCGAAATAACTAAAGGTGGACATTCCACATCAAATTAAAGACAGCGGAAGTCTATTGAATGCAAAGAAGATGGCATTTGGGGCATGCAGAGGTTTTCTCCACCACTTAAATCTCTGTATCTAATGGAAGATCTCATAATGGTGCACTACTAGAGAAACTAGGACAACAAGTTTTAATCCATTTGACAATTTACCCTTTGATCAAGCAGACATCCTGTCTGAAGCCAAAGTCTTGCTAAGTCAGAATAATATCACTCTAATTGTCTTCCCAGGCATATGATTTTGATAAATAAGGATATCTGATTAGTCTTACAGTTTACTCACCATATAAAAGAGACCACTTATTTTCAGTGCTAATTTCTAGGAAGGTATAATGAGATTTTTGTTATTAAGGAATAATCATCCAACTCATTTAACAAAGTCTAAAAAGCATCTAATATAGATCACTTGCTAAAAATAGAACCACACATTTATTTGCTTAACTTTCTAGCTTTTATAATTTTAGTAAGTGAGAAGAATCTGCATTATTAGGGCAAATCGGTCACTAAAAACTACCTAATTTGCTGCATTAATTGACTGGGAAAGAGTCAACTAAATCAGATGTTGTAAAATAAGTATATAGAAAATATATTCATTTAGTAAACTGATTTTCTACAAACTGAAATGTGTAAAGATGCCTAAATGCATCTTGTTTCCCTTTGTGAGGTAAATTAATGTTGTTATTAGCCATTTGCTGTCCTTCAGATCCCATTTTTAGAATCTAGCCAATTTTTCAGGTCTCTGTGGGCACAGGTTACCATCCCACCATGATGAGATGTAAGCATGCCTCTAAGGAGCTTACTTAAGGTCCCAGTGATACCCTTTCTCTTATATCTTCATCTTTCTACACGCCTTTCTTTTAAATTGACAAAAGACACTAGAATCTGAAATTTTCCTGAGGTCCATTTGTCTGTTTTATGACTGAATAGTATTTGGAGTCAAATGGTCTAAGAATGTCTTTCCTGATTGTGATGGTAATGGTGACGATAGTTTTCCTTCTAGAGTCTGAACTGAGTACCACAGGCCTGTGAGTGCTTACATGCATTACTTTGTTTAATCCCCTTGGATTAAATGAGCCGGAAATCAACCCTGGGTACTCACTGGAAGGACTGATGCTGAAGTTGAAGCTCCAATACTCTGGCCACCTGATACTAAGAGCTACCGACTCATTGGAAAACACCCTGATGCTGGGAAAGATTGAGAGCAGGAGGAGAAGGGGGCGACAGAGGATGTGATGGTTGTTTGGCATCACTGACTCAGTGGACATGAATTTGAGCAAACTCTGGGAGACAGTGAAGGACAGGGAAGCCTGGCATGCTGCAGTACAAATTAGAGACTGAACAACTATGAAAAGAGTAATTCTTGTGGAAGTGGTGAATTACCCTGAGGATTTCCATCTGCCAGAGCAGCCTTCTCAACCCTGGATGCACGTTTTCTCATGAAGAAAACTTTGAAACACTGAAGGTGCTTGAGCCCCACCCTTGGAGATGCTGATGGAACTTGCTTGAGGTGGGGCCCAGACATCAGTGTTTATTCTAAAAGCACCTGATATGGTTCCTCTGAGCTGCCAGGTCGTGAACTACCACTCTGGGGGGTTGGTCTTTCCCTTAGTAACGGTACATCTCAGAAATCACCTAACCTCTCTGAGCATCACCGAAAAACTAGAACAATCACTTCCTTCAAAACTGACAAGTCAGCTGTGTTGCAATCAAGCCATAAACTATTGTTTGCTAATATACCCAAAGCCTGAATGGTGATTATGTTAAATATTAATATTGTCATTGTATGACCAACACCTGGGTAAAGTGAGGAAGATACAAGAATATGGAACTTGCTAGTCTGACACTGTATTTTGTATAAACTCAAACCTGTATGATGCATGAAAAAAAAAAAAAGCCTCTTCAGTTACTTTCATTCTACACCATGGATTCACTGGAAGCATCTTGGAAGGTTTGGACATTGTGTTTTAGCAAGTCTAAGGATGGAACACATTGTTAGCTTCCTGGATCTCAGAATTACATTACAAAACTTTCCTTCCTTTGTCCCCGCTAAGCAATTAACTAGTTCTGGGAAGGGACCCAGAACACATAAATTTAAATATGAAGAGTATACACATAAGATAATGAAACAGTTGCCAACAAATACATTTCCAGAATACAGTTCCAGCTATACACAGGATTAATGGTACAAAATAGTCTCATAATAATGCTGATAATCAAAATGCTAGGGAAATTACAGGAAAAAAAAAAGATATCCTTTTATTTGCATGAGTCACATTAAATTTCAGTGACATTTGATCAAAGCATACAAATATGGATAGCCTATTAAGAACCCAAGTGTTTTGAATAGTGAATGTTTGAAAACAGATTTTCTCATATTTAAACCATACTGGCTATGTACACCAAAATTTGGGTTAGATTTTGAAATGCCTGATAGAGGATCTGACTTTTTGTGGGCTTCAAGGGACACCAGGCAGCTACTGAAACTCAGAATTGCTGATACAGCAAGGGCAGAAGAAATTTAAGTTGATGGGAAGAGTTGAGCCTTTGAAGATTTTTCAAAATTCCATAGGGCTCATGATATGATGGCTGTTTATTTACTTGAAACTTATTTATTATATTATTACATGTAAAATGTATATAAAACATAAATAAAAATTATTACATATTTTTGTTACATTTATATAAATTATAAATTACCATGCATTTTGAAAACCTACCTTTTAATAGATGTTTATTATAATTTTGGCATGCAATACAAGATCAGAACTTTGATACCAAAAAAAGAAAAAAAAAGTTCTTCCTCTGATAACACTGGAAAGAAGAAAGAGTTCCATGCATGCTTTCTGAGTGCTATTCCCAAGAGTAGGTTACTTCCTGTCTTCTAAATTCAGACACAAATACATTCACGATGCCGAATACAAGTAAAACATTTTCTTTTCATTTAAATGTGTTTATAAATCGCATGAAATGATTCCAGCTTGTAGCGCTCCTTTGGCAAACATTGGCAGATACAGATTTTTGTCACATAAATCAGCTGCAGCCGGAGCCAAAGACTCTCTCGCACTCTCACAGATTTGCAGGAGTGTACACAAGAGCTAAACAATGCCAAGACTAATATTGTTTTAAATAGATATATGCTACATTTTAAAAGGAAGGGAAGGAATGTCAAGTTGGAGCAGAAGTCAGTTATGCAGCACTCAGGAAGCAGAGAGCAAGGCTGTTTTGCAATCTATTTACACACCCTGATTGATAACTATTGACTTTCTAATTAGCTTTTCAGATGGGTTAAAAAAAAAAAAAATTCCACCCAAACAGCCAGCATCGGCCCGCCCCCTCAGCCCAGGCCCAGCTGTGCCCTCCTCCAGGCTGGCCCCGGGCACTGGACTGCCTTTCTGGGACCCTCCAAGCACCTCTCATGCTGCTCCTGAGCTGCGCCTTCCTCCTTTACTCTGACGTCCTGCCCCACCCTCTCCCTCGAGACCTGACCCTCACAATGTCCATGACACCTGACCCTTCTCTCCGGGGGCTCCCCTCCTGGGGTTTTACCTCCAGTCCAGCCTTGGCTTTAGACCCTCTGGGGCCCCCGCCCAGCAGGGAGTCAGGCAGAGCGGAGCCTGGTGGAGGAGCCAGCATCAGAGGGGCCCCGTGGGTGGGGGACACTTCAGGGAGACCCCGGGGTGTGGAAAAAAGCAGAAGAAAGAAGAGTTGGGGGTGACGAGGAAGGTGCAGATGGTGGAACGGGGCTGCCCTGGTTCCAAAAGCAAAGCCTTGCTTTGTGGACAGGATTACACCAGCAACTTTCACAAGGAGTCTGCATGGGAGGATGCGCATAGCCCACCCCGTTTTGTTATGATCACCTTTAGAAACAGATCCATTTGTCCAGTGAAAGCTGTTTTTAGTCCCTTGCACAAAACTGTGATGTTAGCAAGAGAAACAGAATTCAGAATCAGTGTTTATGGCACAAAAACGATTTCTAGATTTAGGGGAATTCAAAGTGAGTATTGATTGTTTGCATTGACTTATAGAACCACTCTACGTTAAATGAGCAAACTTTAGATCCACTTAGAAACATAGAGTTATGTATCAGACTCCTCTACACAAAAACGTATGATCGTTTAAATAGATAGTTTCAAACAGACATACTCATGAGTTTAGGTGCACATGAATCTAAACAGCGGAAAACAGTTACTTTACTGATGATAATTTTCTGAAAAACTGTATCAGAAAGAACGTCTGTTGTCAGAGAAAATGAAAATATTAAAATTTAAAAATAGCTTTGATACTTCTAACATCATTTAGGTATCCATTCATTCAGTTGTCACAGAAAAGCTTTATCACCTAAAACATACAATGCATTCTATGACTGCCAACACCATTTTTGGCAACTGTTTTCTTGAGCTGAGCTTTTCATCTCGTGAGCTATTTGTATCCTTGATGATGACAAAGCTGATGCAATTTCTCGAACTCTTAATTTTAGATTCTAGATATATCAGTGTATAGTTAGGATGAGGCTCTCAGTACCAAACCTGAACAATAACTTACAAACTTATGAACGTGTGTTTTACAAGTTACCAAGAACAAACATGGAAATCAACGTAAACTTTTCCATTGACAAGCCTCATAACAATGATCTTTCATGTTGCAAATCATTTGCTTTACACTTTTTCTCCCTTTAAATAATTCTCCCTAACCCTAGTTCCAAGAAGTGGTTTAGAAAATTGCAATTTGATACTCCTTTGACTTTTTTCTGTGCCTGCGTCTTTGCAATAATCTGCTGTCCTTTCTGAACTGATAAACAATCATTTTCTTCTACTCAAGGTGGTCTTTTGACACAACTGAAGCCTTTGTAGCTGTCACCTTCTGGGTTTGAGGCCACTGTAAAACCTTGGGAAGCATTTATGCAAATATTGACAGTGGCTTATGGGGCACTGATTCGTAAAGGACTAAAGGTAACAGTATTGAGCACTTTTCATGATTTGCTGTCCCAGTAAATAATGGCATTTGTCTAGAAAGAAAGTCTAAAAAAGTAAAGGCAAAAGCGATGAGTTCTTCAGAGATAAAGTGTTGAAACAAACATGCCTATAAAGCAGATTTATGTAACCATAAAGATCCTCGTCTAAAGGAAGAAAAAGGGGAAAAGGTGGAAGTTTGTGCATATAAAAAACTCATATGTTGATTGGCATGGTCTTTACATATCACCCATACATTTTCCAGAGAAAGCTCAAGGATTATACTGGTTTTCTGAGGGTCACATAATGAATTAAATAAACAAATCCTATGGGAATGTGTTTCAAATTTGATATGTAATTATAAAGGGAATTTATGGATAAATATCTTTTTTCCCTCTGTTTCTTCTTTTCTTAAATCGAAGAACAGTTGATTTCAGTGTTGTTTTGATTACTGATGTACAGCAAATTGATTCAGTTATTTACATATGCACATTCTTTTTTCATATATTTGTTTCCATTATGGTTTATCATAGGATATTGAATACAGTTCTCTGTGTTTTACAGTAGAACCTTGTTATTTGTCCATTCGATATATACAAGTTTATATCTGCTAACCCCAACCTCCCATTTTATCCACCCCCCACCCCGAACCCCTCCCCTTGGCAACCGCCAGGCCGCTCTCCATGTCCGTGCTTCTGTTTCTGCTTCATAGATAGATTGTGTCATATTTTAGATTTCACATGTAAGTGATATCATATGGCATTTGTCTTTCCCTGACTTGCTGCACTTTATATGATAATCTCTAGTTGCAGCCACATTGCTGCAAGGGGCATTATTTTGCTCTTTTTAATGACTGAGTAGTATTGCACTGTGTCTTTGTGCCACATCTTTATCCATCCATCTGTCAGGAACATTTAGGTTGTTCCTATGACTTGGCTATTGTCAACAGTGCTGCTGTGAACACAGGGGCACACAGGCGTGTGAGCAAACTAACACAAATCAGAGGAGAGTGGATGGACTCTGCTTTTGCTCTCCTTCTACATAAACTTCAGAAGCCTAAGTTTGGTTTCCCTTCTACCTCCGCACTCCCCACCCCAGTTGACAAAATGAAACAGTACATCTTAAAGGCTGTTTTTTTTTAAGTAAACATAACAGTATTGTCAGGTACTTAGCAGCTGATGAGGTTAGACGCTCCGATGAATCCAAGGTGATATTCATGTTCATTCCTTGACAAAAGAGATGATGGTGAGAATTTGTAGAAAGGTAAAACCTTTCTTTCAAATCTAGGCAGGAAAGAATTATAACAACAAAATCACATGAAGTGTACTATCCTGATGTCTTCAGGACAATCTAAGGAATAAATAAATCCACCCAAATAACGTTCCATTACTGAGAATAGACAAAGGTTTAGTTTTCAGATGGAAGTGACTGTATGACCCTGAGCAAAGGAAGGATGAAGGAGAGTTGACGTTACTGGTGCTCAAAAAGTCTGGTCTGATTATGTCCAACTTTTTGTGACTCCATGAACTATAGCCCTCGGGGCTCCTCTGTCCATGGGATTCTCCAGGCAAGAGTACTGGAGTGGGTTGCCATTTCCTCCTCCAGGGGATCTTCCTGACCCAGGGATCAAAACTGAGTCTCCTAAGTCTCCTGCATTACAGGGAGATTCTTTACTGCTGAGCTGTCCAAAAAGTGACTCATGATTAAGCAAGAGTGAGTTGAAGGTAAAATTCTGGAAAGTACGTCTCTTTTCCAGGTATCATTATGTTCGTGAGTAAAAGCTGTTGATCTTGTTTCAAACCGTGTATAGATACCTGTGTGTGCTTTAAAAAAACTTTAATGGACCTGCTGACAAGATGTTCTGACAGCTGTTTGCTCAGGTGGACTTTGTTTTTTCCTGTGTATTTGCATAAGAAATGAAATCACCCTGTTTTGATAGGCATTCAGCATTTTGTTTTAATGCTAATTTGCTACTTGACCTTTTGCTTCATAAACTAAGAACACTTAGTGCTCACAAACATTTGGGAATAAAAGGTTTTGGAGATACATCATACTGCGTCCTAAGACTGTTTTTTCAAGCTAATAAAAAAACAACTTCCTTGGAATGTAGGATAGACATCCATAGAAATTTCAGTTACCTATATGGTGGTAAAAGAAGGCTGCCTATTAAATAGGAAGAGATATTAAGTTGCATTTTCCTCACACGCTGTGCTGTGGTGTGCTCAGTCATGTCTGACTCTTTTGCAACTCGAAGGTCTGTAGCCCGCCACACTCCTCTGTCCGTGGGATTCTCCAGGCAAGATACTGGAGTGGGTTGCCATTTCCTTCTCCAAGGAATCTTCCTGACCCAGCGATCGAACTCCTGTCTCTTGCAGGATTTTTTTTTACCACTTTCTCAGGTGGATTCTTTACAACTGAGACACCAGTTTATAGCGTATTTAGACTATAGTATAGTGTAAACATAACTTTTATGTGCATTGGGGAGCCAAAAAATCCATGTGCCACCCTTTGTTGCCATGGTCTGGAACTGAACCTGTTGTATCTCTGAGGTGTGCTTGTAGACCCATAGCTTAAACAAACTAAGTTTGTAGAAGTAAAATATTCATGGATAAACTATATTTAGTCTTTGAAAGTTAGCCTGCTTTTAACCCATGTTGTCCCTGGGATATGAAATTGCTGAATAATGATGGATCATATGTGATGTTCACTGAAAGAACTATTTCTGTAGAAACAGTAGGAGGAAACACATCTTGCACTACCCCTTCCCTGTACTCAGTCATCAGTTCAGTTCAGTTCAGTCGCTCAGTCACGTCCGACTCTTTGCCACCCCATGAATCGCAGCACGCCAGGCCTCCCTGTCCATCACCAACTCCCGGAGTTCACCCAGACCCACGCCCATGGAGTCAGTGACGCCATCCAGCCATCTCATCCTCTGTCGTCCCCTTCTCCTCCTGCCCCGAATCCCTCCCAGCATCAGAGTCTTTTCCAATGAGTCAGCTCTTCACATGAGGTGGCCAAAGTACTGGAGCTTCAGCTTTAGCATCATTCCTTCCAAAGAACACCCAGGGCTGATTTCCTTCAGAATGGACTGGTTGGATCTCCTTGCCGTCCAAGGGACTCTCAAGAGTCTTCTCCAACACCACACTTCAAAAGCATCAATTCTTCGGTGCTCAGCCTTCTTCACAGTCCAACTCTCACATCCATACATGACCACAGGAAAAACCATAGCCTTGACTAGCAGACCTTAGTCGGCAAAGTAATGTCTCTGCTTTTGAATATGCTATCTAGGTTGGTTATAACTTTTTTTCCAAGGAGTAAGCGCCTTTTAATTTCATGGCTGCAGTCACCATCTGCAGTGATTTTGGAGCCCAGAAAAATAAAGTCTGACACTGTTTCCACTGTTTCCCCATCTATTTCCCATGAAGTGATGGGAACGGATGCCATGGTCTTCGTTTTCTGAATGTTGAGCTTTAAGCCAACTTTTTCACTCTCCTCTTTCACTTTCATCAAGAGGCTTTTTAGTTCCTCTTCACTTTCTGCCATAAGGGTGGTGTCATCTGCATATCTGAGGTTATTGAGATTTCTCCCAGCAATCTTGATTCCAGCTTGTGTTTCTTCCAGTCCAGTGTTTCTCATG
>SJXQ01010127.1:97939-111230 GCA_006408695.1 Aepyceros melampus | reverse complement strand
TTCTTCAAAAATTTTTAGTTTTACACTTAGGTCTATCATCCTGTTTTGAATTGATTTTTATATGGTGTGAGGAAGGAGTCTAACCTAATTCTTTTGTGTGTGTATATCCTGTTGTTCCAGCACTAGCTGTTGAAAAACTTTCCCCCATTGAAGTATCTTGGCAACCTTGTCAAAATCAATTAACCATAATGTATGGGTTTATTTCTGGACTCTTAATTCTATTCCATTGATAAATATATGTTTATCTTTATGTCAGTACCACACTTTCTTGATTATTGTAAGCTATTAATAATTTTAAAACTTGGAAATGTGAGCTCTCCAACTTTAGTTTTTTTTTTTTTTCCAGAATTGTTGGCTATTTGGTATCACATGTGTTTCCATGTGATTTTTAGATAAACTTGTCAGTGTCAGCAAAAATTCTAGGTGAGGTTTTGATAAGGATTATAGTGAATCTGAAAGTCACCTTGGGGACTATTACCATCTTAACGGGGCTTTCCAGGTGGCTTAGTGATAACAAATCTGCCTGCTAAACAGGAGATGTGGGATTGATTCTGGGTCAAGAAAACCCCAAGGAAAGGGAAATGGCAACCAGCTCCAGTATCCTTGCCTGGGACATCCCAGGGACAGAGGAGCCTGGTAGGCTATGATCCATGGGGTTGCAAAAGAGTTAGAAATGACTGAACAAGTAAACAACAACACAGCAACCATCTTTACAGTATTAAGTTTTCCAATCCATGTTCATAGGACGTCTTTCTATTTGTTTCTTAGGTCTTCTTAATTTACCAGTGGTTTTTAATTTTCAATTTACACTTCTTTTGTTAAATGTATTGCTAAATATTCTATTCTTTTTTGATGTTATTATAAATGACATCATTTTTTTACTTTTGTTTTGCCTTGTTCATTGCTGTGTAGAGAGAGACAATTGTGTTTTGAACATTGGTTTTGTATCCTGCAGCCTTGCTGAACTTGTTTATTAGGTGTAATAGTTGTGTGTGTATGTGTCTGTGTGTGTGTGTTGCTTGGTTTTTTCTTCTTGAAAAGAGATAGTTTTACTTCTTCCTTTCTAATCTGGAGGGTTTTTTTTTTTTTGACTCATTATCCTGTATGAAATTTCTAGTATAATATTGAATATAAGTGATGAGAGCAAACTTAGACATCCTTGTCTTGTTTCTAACCTTGGCAGAAAAGCATTCAGTCTTTTATTAGCTAGATGTTAGCTGTGGATATTTGAGGATGTCCATTATCAGGTTGAGGAAGTTACCTTATGTTTTTATTTTTTGAGGATTTTTATGATAAGAAGGTGTTGAATTTTATCAAATGTTTCTTTTGCCTCTTTGTCCTTTTGTCTATTCATATGGTGTATTACACTAAATGATTTTGGATGTTAAGATAACTGTGATGGTTAGTTTTATGTGTCACCTTGAATAAGCTGTCCAGACAGGTGGTAAAACATTCTGGGTATGGCTATGAGGGTGCTTAGGGCGGATATTAGTATCTGAATAGGTACACCTGTAAAGACCACCCTCATCAGTGTGCGTGGTCATTGCCCAGTCCATTAAGGGACGAAATAGAACAGAAAGGTCGAGAAAAGGGAGATGTGCTCCCTTTGCCTGAGCCTGGACATCCATCCTCTGCTATTGGACAGAGGTGCTGCTGGTTCTTGGGCATTTGGTCTCAGCTTGGGAATCACTTCATTGCCCTGTAGCTCCTGTTGCAATTCTTGGGCCACTGGGCTCAGACATACACCATTGACTGCCCTGGCTCTTGGACTCAAGTTGACTTGTATTACCAGATTTCCTAGTTTTCCTGCTTGTAGACAGCAGGCTGTAGGACTGATAGGTCTTCATAATTGTATAAATCAGTCACTGTAATCAATCATGTAATATATATCTGTAAATATCCAATTGCCCTGTTTCTGTGGAAAATTCTTGAAATTAACCAGGGACTTAGAACAGTACAGCAATTTATGAAGGATGACTGAATCTCACAAAGAACTGCAAGCTCTGTAGAGTTTACCATACACTGTTCCCACCCTTCTCTCCATATCTGTTATGATAACCTTGATACAGCAGCCTCACAGCCATAGATACTGTGGCTTTGAGCATCTAGCAGCCACTGAAGGGGTGATAAGGGTTTGGAGCTCTCCAAAAGCCCTATCACCACAGATTGTCATAATTTCACCTATTTGGCTGCTCTTTGGAAAATCTCCCTTCACAGTATTTGTCTTATTAGCCTGACTCAGAGCTTGATCAATATCCCCAGGGTGTTTATTTCCATTCCAGAGGTTCTTCCCTACATGCATTACTTTCACAGTGAAGAAAGTACTTACTTTAAAAAATGTTTGTACAGGATAATAAAGCATTATTTATAGGAGTGATCAAGTAGGAACAACCTAAATGTTTAAACATTGTTTTAAAAAGAGTGCTATATCCATAGCCTTTAGAATGAGTGCATGTATATAGTGTGTGTGTACTGTGTTAAATAATAATAGATGGTAACTTTACATATGTCTATGAAAGTGACAGATAAGCATATCCCGAAATATTGATGTTGGCTATTTGGAGAAGAAAAAAAAAAGTAGGATTAGATTATGGATGATTATTATTTTTTTTTAATCTCTGTGTTAAATTTTCTGCATTAAGCATGTATTCTGCAATTAAAGTTCAATTGATATATCTAAGATAAATTTATTTCCTAATTAAAATAGTATATTTTCATACAATAGTTCTTTTAAAATAAATTGATACAGCTTGCTAGCTCACTGTATTCCATAAGTGGACACAGAATACTTTTTGATAATTTTCTACCTATCCTGTTACTTTGGAAACCTGGGGTCAGAAAGAAGGAAACATTAAAAAAAAAATACTACTTCCTAGCTGTTAGGTAGAGCATGTCACTTTCTCAGTTTTATTTAGTTGGGTTCCGGAGACACTAACTTATTCCCAGAACTACTTTTGTTTTTAGAATCTGCACAGATCCCTGGGAATGTATAATTTCTCCATTGCTTAGCAACCATTCCATTATTTTCAGGAACTTGTTAAATGAATGAATGTATTTTGATGACAAGACAGCTTTATTCATGCCATACTCTGGGCCACCATGCAATAATAAGAGATAACAAAATGAAATATTGCAAAGATCATGTCCCTAGTCACTCTGTCACAAAAACCCTCACAAGAGCTGGGTTGGAAAAGAAACTCTTATGCAAACCAATTTTAAAAGCTAATAGAAAAAGCATATTGATTCTGGACTAATATACTGTGGACACACATTCACATTTTCTCTTTATCACTTGTTGGGTGACCTTCCACGAATTTTTAAAATACAAATATAAGTGCTATGTCGACATCAGCCTTTGACAGTTTCAAAATCCTTAAAATACCTCTGGTTTCCCTTATACATCTACATGTTAGAAACTCAGACCTGTATTGGAAGGTAACTGATAGATGATCAATGTTCTCATTTTAAGGGCTTCCCTGGTGGCTCAGTGGTACAGAATTCACCTGCCAGTGCAGGGGGCACAGTTTTGTTCCCTGGTCCAGGAAGATCCCACATGCTATGGAGCAACTAAGCCCCTGTGCCACAACTATTGAGCCTGTGCTATAGGACCTGGGAGCCCCAACTCCTGAGCCCACATGCTGCAACTGCTTCAGCCCTTGTGCCCCAGAGCCTGTGCTCTGCAACAAGAGGAGCCATCACAGTAGAAACCTACACAGCACAACTAGAGTAGCCTGCACATCAGCAAAGACCCAGCAACAGCCAAAAATTTAAAAAAAAAAAGAACAAAGAAAAAAAGATTCTCATTTTAAACAAATGCAAACATTAGGCCAGGAAATATTACAGACAGAAATAACACATCCTATAGAACCAGTTCTTTTGTAAGAAGCAAATGCTGTTGTGTGTTAATACCCTTTGAATAGAAATAATTCTAATTTGGCTTAATATATTCACATTTTGGGTTTGACTCTCAGAAAACTTAGCAAAAAAGCTTGGTCCCTAAATTGCTGTAACAAATTTACTCTGAGGCCCTGACAAATCTTATTTCTGCCTAAGAATGTTGAAGGAAACACACACACACACAGACACACACACACATGCACACAATGAATAGCACTGACAACAAATATGAAGGGTCTAAAATGTACTAAGTTACATGCACAAGGGTTCAGATACACTCACATCCTTGCCAACATTTTTTCTTTTTTGACGCGTGTGAAAGTTGCTCAGTTATGTCTGATTCTTTGTGACCCCGCCGACTGTAGCATGCCAGGCTCCTTGTCTGTGGGGTTTTCCCAAGCAAGAATACTAGAGTAGGTTGCCATTTCCTTCTTCAGGGGATCTTCCCAACCCAGGGATGGAACCCGGGTCTCCTGCCTCAGAGGCAGATTCTTTACTGTCTGAGCCATCAGAGAAGTCTGTTCTTTTGACAGTAGCCATCAAAAGTGTGTGAAGTGAATATCATACTGCTTTTGATAAGGTGCTTAGAACACCTGATGCAGAGTAACCACTCTTTCCATATTTGTCCTGCATCAGAATGTTTTGGTTCAGAAGCAGCAGCACAGTACTCTCCCCTAACCTTCCCATCTCTGGCTTTAACCTGAGTCATAGGAGCATAGCATATTAACTTTTTTTTTCCTTTGAAATTTGTCACTTATTGCTTCTCATCATAGAATATAGTTATATGTATACAGATCCCTTCTCCCCTACTGGGTCATGTTTTAAGATATATAACCTTGAGTCCCTGCAGGGGCAAGTACTCAATAAATTTGTAATATGAAAAAAGTTATGGGATGATATCACCTAAAATATGTACGAATAATGAAATTTTGAGACCTAGATAGATTCTTTGGCTTACAATCAAGGATCAAGAGTGACACTTTAGAGTCTCTGTGCTCAGTCCCCTCTCTTTAGCTCAGAGAAGCTTTAAACCTTGTTCAAGGTAGACCCAAGACTGGGAAACAACATTTCTACTTTCAGTTCATGCTCTTCCGACTCACTACACTCCTTCCTGCCAGGAGCTTTAAGCTCAGGGTTGAAAATAATGTTGAGGTTTTAAAAACATTTATTTATTGGCTGTGCTGGGTCTTCGTCGCAGCACCCAGGATCTTCTGTCTTTGTTGTGGCATGCAGGACCTTCACTGGGGCACGTGAGATCTTTAACCGCAACCTGGGAAGTCTTAGTTATGGCATGAGGGATCTAGTTCCCTGACCAAGGATAGAACCTGGCCCCCCTGCAGTGGGAGCACAGAGTCTTAGCCACTGGACCACCAGAGAAGTCCCTTGAGTTTTACAAGTAACCTTTTGCCATAAAAATCTAAATATCACAGAGGTATATAGAGTAAAAATTAACCTGATTCCTCATTTGTGAAATTGTTATGTATGGTTAAAGTTCTACTGTTGGTTCTTAAGATAATAGTAAAGTATGCTTTAATTATGCAACTGAGTTCCGCTCAACAGTTAAATTCCACTCCTTTTGTTTGCAAGCATTGCCTTTGGGAAGTGAAGCAAGGTGGGGCAGAGGGTGTACAGACAGGTGTGCCACAGCGCTTGTCTCCAATGAGCTTATAGACTGGGGAGATAATGCAAAGACAGGATCGTAAATATTGTCAAGATGTGTAATTTGAGGTGATAAGTAATTCAGGGAAGGATAAGTCTATTAATGAATGGTTCCTGAAGGAAGTGGAATTTTAGCTGGATCTTGAAAGATGGGTAAGATCTAGATAAGCAAAGGGAAGACAAAACTTAGAGTAAGTCAAATTTGCACACTACATTCTTTCCCAAAGAACTGTAGTATGGGTTAAATAAGACACACTACTTAACTTCTCCATGTCTTACTTAGTTTTGTCCTTGGTAAAATAAAGTAATAAAAATAGAACAAACTTCGTAGATCTACTGTGAAGATTAAATGAAATTCTCTGTTTAAGTAGCTCAGAAGACAGTAAGAGTTTAGTCAGTGTTTACTGCTGTACTTCTGTTATTCAGAGTGAAATACGCATAAACATAGAGCTTTGCAAAAGTTTCATTCCTTCCTGTTCCTCACCATGGAGAACAGTGATACTAACTTTAGTTCGATTAGGCATGTGAATGTGGAGGTGATAACTAACATAAAGGGAATGCAAATCAGCCATCTCAGACTGTGAGAAGTGGTTTCTTCCTACCACTCAACTTTTCTCTGTTGTTGAACTTGGACCCCCCCCCCCCCCAAAAAAAAATCCTTATTATGTCTTGAATTCCCCTAAGTTAAAAGTCATGCCCTTTAGAATTGGAATTTAGGGTTCTCCAAACGAATATCTGCAAGGAGATCCATCCAGTCCATCCTAAGGAAATCAGTTCTGAATATTCATTGGAATGACTGATGCTAAAGCTGAAACTCCAATACTTTGGCCACCTGATGCGAAGAACTGACTCATTGGAAACGACTCTGATGATGGGAAAGATTGAAGGCAAGAGGAGAAGGGGATGACAGAGATGGTAGGATGACATCACTGACTCGATGGACATGAGCTTGAGTAAGCTTCATGAGTTGGTGATGGACAGGGAAGCCTGGCGTGCAGCAGTCCATGGGGTCACAAAGAGTTGGACATGACTGAGCGACTGAACTGAACTAAACTGAAATGAATATCTTGATATGCTCTCTATTTAGACCTTAGAAAGCCACAGAAGCTTGGCTCCAAACCATTGCATACTCTATCCTGAAGTTCCTGTCCTGGTCATTTGTTGGGACTTGACTCAGTCCCTCCTCTTATCCCATCTCCATCCCAGTTCTGTCCAGTCTTTACTAATATCATGGATGCCTGCATTACTAGTTCTGATAAGCCTTTATTTAGATGTGTCAGTGAAAACAATAAACCTTGCTGTTGCCATTTTCCTTTTGTAGAAGCATTCTTGAGTCAAGGATGATGCAGAAAGGTCATGATTACTCCTGCAAGAGCAGACCAGAAAAATCAATCTCTTCCTCCTTAGAGAAATAATACCTGAGCTCAGTTACCTACAATATGAGCAAGGAAACATTTCTTTAATAAGAAAAGCATTAATGATTAAAAAAGAATGGGAGTAGGGGAGCTTCAGATCAGGAAAGAGAGTGGGACTGACTCCAGAGGTGGCAGATTCTGTCAGTTACAATTTATCTTAAAGTGGGCTGCTTATCAAGATATTATAGCCTGAAATAGTGAAAGTGACACCTTTCTTGCCTTTTCCTTCTAAACTTGCTTTAAAACCATTTGTATTGTAGAATCTTGTACATATACATATTGGTTTAACACATTTTTTTATTTTTTTTTAATTAATTTTTATTTTTTAGTTTGTTTTGCTTTACAATACTGTATTCGTTTTGCTATACATTNGCTTTAACCTCTGAGCCACCGGAAGCCTTAAACTTGGAAGATTAAGTAAATACATTGTCAAGAATGTGCAAATAGTAAAGAATTGAGCAGGGTTCAAATTCTGATCCATCTGACCCCAGATAAGAACATTTAAGCCAGAGAGGAGAGGGGCATAGGGAAGGGAAAAGATCTGGATGGGGAGGCGGGGAGAAGTTGGTGGGGAGAAGGTAGGACCTGGATGGATCGATTTGCCTTGGAATACCCCCTTGATTTCTTTATTACCCCCATGTTTATTCCCCATAGTGGTCTGTCTGTAACATCTCATCTCACAACTAATACTAAGAAAATCCTTCATGTTTTTAACACTAGGGATCTAAGAATCACTTCTGATGATTCTTGAAAAATCTCAATATAGAAAACCTTGGTAAAAATAAATGGAGCAGGGGTAATGTCTTGGTTCAAATGACAGGGTGATCTTTACACTTGTTTGTACATACTGAAAACATTGTGAGTACAATCAGGTTTGAGTACAAGGCACAAAAACACACAATTATGAATATGAACAGACGTCTCTGCATATGTGTATGTACATAATTTAGCTTTGAATTGAATTGTTGAATATTTCAAAATATTTGTGGAAATACTTATATTTCAGACTGAAAGGTGTTTGGGAAAAATACTAACAAATGTATAAATTATCTTCACACCTCCATTGCCTAGTGTAGCACCTGACAAATATGAGTTTTAGTATTTGCTGAGCTGAATTATTTTAAGAGTGCTAAACTGACATTTCTTACTTTAGTTTACAAAATCTTAAGCCAGGGATCTTATCTGCTTAAAATACATAAACCAGTAACTCCCTTTCTATTGAATAATTTTAACTGCCAAATTATTTGATGCTCTGAAGTTACATAAGAATTTAATATCCTTTTGCTATAGAGTTATCTGTGTAAGTAATTTTCATTCTATTTTTCTTTTAGAAACAGATGCTGGGGAGTTTCCACAAACGAGTGTTTTTCTGTGATGACTTGAGGACATATGTGATCTGGTGTGAATGTGTAATTTATTCAGATTAGAGTAATGTCAGTGCGCCGTATTTCTCCGTGGTAGCCAGTGATTCCCATTGGTTATTCTAGTAGTTTGCTGAGGTTAAAGTGATAATTCAACATTCACTCATGAAATCAAGCATCTTTTTTCTTCCTGCTCCCCATTTGTAAGTGCTATTTCTGGAAACACTGTTTTGCTGATCTAATGTAAAAGACAGTTCTTTCCACTCCTCCCTTAACACTTTTCACTGCTGCAGCCAAAGTTCCAGGCCCCATAAGCATTTGCGACTCTGTTTGGGAGACTCCCCCCCCCACTGTAAGAGCGGCAGGCCAACTGCCATGGTTGATTGCTAGCACTCCATAGCGCTGCCATGTCATATTTGAGTGTGTGCTTTAGAGCATTCTGGTGCCTGCTCTGTTTACAGTCATCCCTCAGCTCAGCCAGATGCTTGCTTAGGTATTACACTGTCCTCTCTAGTTCAAATACATGGCTTGCAGAGCTTCTCTGTCAAAGTGCATAAAGCCTATGGGCTGGTAGAGGGGATTTGTTATGAGCAGGAGTTGATCATTATGGCTTGTCATTGAGTGTTGAATTTGCTTTAGATATGATCTTGTTTTCTTTTTTTTTTAATCCAGTAAGCTACACAGAAAGTCATCAGTAAGTCCTGAATTTACAGCTGTTGGCACAACAAGAGACAAATAGTATTTCCTCAAGTGATGGATATAAAAAGAGAAAGTATTGAATGTATTGTGAATATTATTCAACCTTGGGAGAAGGATGGTAATAGGATAACTCTCTGGGAGGGGAGGGGATCAGATTTTTGCATTTTTGGCTGGAAAGTTCTTTTAGAGAGTAAGTTTAGCTTTGTTTAGCTTTGTTTATCCTTTCGAGGATAACTTTCAGCTGCCACATTAGGATTTCTGGGACCTGTTCAGCTCTGTCCCCACCTCACCTTTCTTCCATCACAAAGTCATTGAGATAAAACTCTCATCATGTATGATTTCTATTTGATCTAGAAAGTAATGTCTCACAAACATTAAACCTGGCTGACTCACCAGAGTAGGCAGTATCTCAAAATCTGCCTGCAATCAGGAGATATAGGAGATGCAGATTTGACCCCTGAGTCAGGAGGGTCCCTTGGATGAGGAGCTATCCACCCACTCCAGTATTCCTGCCTGGAGAATTCCATGGACAGAGGAGCCTGGTGGGCTATAGTCCATGGGGTCACAAAGAGTCAGACACGACTACAGCTACTGAACATGCACTTGCATTTATTCTAGTTTTCAGATATTTTATCAAGTGATACCTAATTTTGTCTCTGTGATTAAGGTTAAATCAACTGAAGTATCAGAATATTAAATTATTTCTAAGAAAAATCTGTTGATAGACATGGCTTAATCATTTTTGCCTCATCACTAGTGAAATGGCTGACTCTGCCAAAGGACTATAATTTGTTCATAGTCTAGATTTCATTATCTTGATATTATACTGTTTGGCATAATTTTGATACATTGTCATAAAGTTTGCTGTCTTAATTTCTTTGGGCAAATTAGTAATAAATCAGATGCATTTGTATTTAAAATGATAAATGGGATATTTATGTCATTAAAATTCATTGCATTCCTAAGTAAGAGTACATTATAAGTGTTTAACTTTGTAGTCAGATTTTAGTTGTACAATTAGATGCTTTATCTGCGATATATTTTTTTTCTTTCTTTTGTTTTCAAAGAATAGTGGGCATTAACATTTTTTAGGTAAAAAGAGGAAGAAAATTGTGCCTGTGTGAAATATCTACATCATGTATTTCAGAATCATATGTTCTAATAGGTTAAAAAGAGCTAATAAAAATATAGCTGAAATATGTCACTAAATGAATTTAGACTGTCAAGTTACTTTTTAAAAGATCTATGAAATTAACTATCTTATGCCCCAGAATCTCTGGATAGTGTATCAGAGAGCTAGTAAGAACTGATCAGGATCAACTGCTATTTAAGATCACCTTACAAATTCTAAAGTAATGTGCCTGCCAATGGAGATTCTAGTTCAAGATCCATCAGGAGTTCTCTTCAATCACAGGAATAATATGAAGATAAATGTAGAGTATTATTTAAAATGTTTTTAAAAATTTTAGAAATTAGCATATTACAATCTGTTAATAATCAAAGATGGCTACTTTAGCCAAGATCTGAAAATGATAGTGGCTTACACATGACAGAGATTTTATTTTTTATTTTTCTGACATGACGGTCCAGGTGGAGGGGTATGGTCCTGTTATGGTACCTCTGCAACATGGAGAAGCTGGTCCTTGCCTCTCATGGCTGAGTCATGCTCAACATGCATTTTTAACCTAGTGACTCTGACAAAGCTGATCTAGGTATGCCCTCTACCCCCTTCTCCAAAATCTGCTAAGCAGAGAGAAGGAGTAGAAGTCATGGCTCTTCCCCTTAAAGGCATAGCTTGGACATTACACAGTGCTCTGTTGCGCGTGCACCTCTGGCCAAGACTTGGTCGTATGCCTGTGCATTGTTGTAAGGGAGTCTGGGAAGTGTAGTCTTTACACGGTCAGCCACGTGCTCAGCTATAATCCTGGATTCTATTTTTAAAGGAAGGAGGAGAATGAGTATTGAGGGAATCATAAAACTTTCTGCCATATAGGCATAATTATTAATAATTATCATAATTTATGGTGGTCTAGAGTATCCTTGAGAAACATTGCTGCTATGTCTATGCTTAGACATCTGTCCAAGGTGCTTCTAATTAGTTCCACTATACCTGGCTAATTCCTGCTCAGACTTTGCTAGTTCTCTAAGGTAATATTTCCCTAAGAAGCTTTCATAGGCACCTAGGTAATGGTCCACAGTAATGGCTTAGGTAATCATTGACTGTATTTCCTTAATAGCCTATACATGTCCATTTGACTGCAGTTAAAATAATGCATTTTGATTATTTCTCCCCATATCTTTGTTCTCCTGTGTTCTAAGAACTTTTAGACAAGGACTGTTCTATTTTATCATAATTTATGGTGGTCTAGAGTATCCTTGAGAAACATTGCTGCTATGTCTATGCTTAGACATCTGTCCAAGGTGCTTCTAATTAGTTCCACTATACCTGGCTAATTCCTGCTCAGACTTTGCTAGTTCTCTAAGGTAATATTTCCCTAAGAAGCTTTCATAGGCACCTAGGTAATGGTCCACAGTAATGGCTTAGGTAATCATTGACTGTATTTCCTTAATAGCCTATACATGTCCATTTGACTGCAGTTAAAATAATGCATTTTGATTATTTCTCCCCATATCTTTGTTCTCCTGTGTTCTAAGAACTTTTAGACAAGGACTGTTCTATTTTTATATTCCTAGATTAGCAGCTGGTATATGATATGTATTCAGACACTTTTTAAATGAGTATATTAATGAATAAATAAATGAGGTTAGGTATTCCAGAATATTCAGTTAGATGTAGTGGGATCCCAGGCATAGAACTGTACCTGCCAAAGTCTTTCAGCCAAAGACTAGTGTCTTCTCATTAGTGAGCGTGTTTTGTTCTTGATAATTAGTAAAGGATAAGCAATATTCTTCCCAAGTGTTCAAATAAAATCAAAGGGAGAGATGACATACTTCTGTGGCTGAGCACAGAGATATAGTTTTGCACTGCACACCTTAAGGAGGGCCTTTCACAGGGGCTATAAACTTTCCAGTGACAACTCGCAAATAGAGTTAGCACTGATCAAGTAAGCACTTTGAACCTTATATAACAAAGCAAATTCTTTAAAGAAGCATTTAAAATAGGGAATGTTTCATAAAAATTTAAGATACTTTAATTAGACTTTTAAACTACTGAAATATAAATATATCATTCTGAGGAATAACACATCTATGATAATTAGTGCCATTTATAATTTGGCCTTAGAAAACTATTTAACATTTTTATTGTAAGTTAGACACATATGAGAAAAGAAACTTTAATGCTGTAGGTCTCAGGTTAAAAAAAAACCTAGATCTATGAGTAAGGTTTATAATAAGCTGAGGTATAATAGTAAATTATCTAATCATATATATATATATATATATATAGTATATATGAGATGGGCTTGATAAAGGACAGAAATGGTATGGACCTAACAGAATAAGAAGATATCAAGAGGTGGCAAGAATACACAAAAGAACTGTACAGAAAAGAGCTTCATGACCCAGATAATCACAATAGTGTGATCACTCACCTAGAACCAGACATCCTGGAATGTGCAGTCAAGTGGGCCTTAAAAAGCATCACTATGAACAAAGCTAGTGAAGGTGATGGAATTCCAGTGGAACTATTTCAAATCCTGAAAGATGATGCTGTGAAAGTACTGCACTCAATAGGCTAGCAAATTTGGAAAACTCAGCAGTGGTGACAGGGCTGGAAAAGGTCAGTTTTCATTCCAATCCCAAAGAAAAGTAATGCCAAAGAATGCTCAAACTACCTCACAATTGCACTCATCTCACATGCTAGGAAAGTAATGCTCAAAATTCTCCCAGCCAGACTTCAGCAATATGTGAACCGTGAACTTTCAGATGTTCAGGCTGGTTTCAGAAAAGGCAGAGGAACCAGAGATCAAATTGCCAACATCCGCTGGATCATGGAAAAAGCAAGAGAGTTCCAGAAAAACATCTATTTCTGCTTTATTGACTATGCCAAAGCCTTTGACTGTGTGGATCACAATAAACTGTGGAAAATTCTGAGAGAGATGGGAATACCAGAGAACCTAACCTGCCTCTTGAGAAACCTATATGCAGGTCAGGAAGCCACGGTTAGAACTGGACATGGAACAACAGACTGGTTCCAAATAGGAAAAGGACTATGTCAAGGCTGTATATTGTCACCCTGCTTATTTAACTTCTATGCAGAGTACATCATGAGAAACGCTGGGCTGGAAGAAGTACAAG